>MEHQ01003153.1:125173-141448 GCA_008828725.1 Saccharina japonica | reverse complement strand
CAGAACAAGAAGAATAGGGGGGCGGGGGAGCATGTGCAGAAAGACGGTGAGGGGGGGGTGTACTCGATATCCATGCATGACCGTAGTCGTATGACCATAGACCCTCGCATTCCTACAATGCCGGGGCGGAGCATGTCGAGCTTTCACCGGCCAGACAGACATTGCTAGCACCAAGCGCGAAGCGCCGTGAGGTGTTCGGCGAGTCGCAGGCGGGGGAGGGGTACTTCACTTTTATGCATGGCTGTAGTAGTATGGACCATAGACCCTCGCATTTCTACAAAGCCGGAACGGGGGTGGCGAAATATCGAATAATTGGCGGAGATACGGCAGGTGTCGGGTGTGGGAGGAAAGATGAGAGGGATCGGGGTCGGAGTCGGGAAGGAGGATGGGGTATGGGGTGTGTGGAAGGGGTGTGATGGGGTACGGTTGGGTAGGGCTGGGTGGGGTGGGATATGGTAGGGGGGGGGGGTGATGTGGAACGGTGTGGGGTGGGGTGAGCGACGTTCCTGAAAATCGAGGTGAGCAAGGGGTATTCGACGTTGTGCACACCTCGGGCAGGTCACCGATCCCCGGTTGGTTTGATCTACACATTTCAAGGGAGGTATAATACCGACCTTGTATGATCTTTATTATCTGTATGATGTGTATGATCTGTATGATCTAGCTCATGCTGCCGGGTGGGACCCCGTGTAATCCGCATGATCTAGCACATGTTTCCTGGTTGGGATCTGCACTACGCAGACCCTGCACAAGCTCTCACAGCGGCAGGTGAACAACTATTGCGGGTACTAGACCATAGTAAACACTAGTAAATAGAACCAAATATTGTGAGTAAAAATAGTTAAATATGTGTGTGCCGTAGGTCCCTATTTACTACATTAGCCCACCCTGTAATAGTCGTGATCTGTCCGAGGTCCGAGGTGTCAAGGGGTGGGTGACTGCTTGCGTGGCATCCACTCCCCGTCACGTAACAACTTAAATTGTGTCTGCTCTTCTGTTGCGCCCATGCAAGCAGCAGAGGCATGCTCGAAAACGTGGCGTCGGCGCGAGCGCACTTGTTGGTTGCTTGTCCCTCGACACCAACAAGCCCAAATATTCATACCCCATTCTCCACTTGAGCAAACATTCGGTCCGTGCCAACACGTTTTATCATATTCTCAAAAAACAAAATTGATCCCCAAAACCACTTTGATCCTTTTCGCCACCGTTGTGTGCTTGGTGCGAAACGGCTCCATTTCCATCCTGCGGGCTCAGAGCCCACCCGCCTTCTCTCCACGCCAGTGAAAAACAGCATCAATAGCAACATCACCACCACCACCACCCACCACCACCACCCACCACCACGACCTTCACCTCTTCGCCCCCCCTGCCAACACCACCACCACCATCAACACCATCACCACCGCTGCCACCATCACCACCAACACCAACACCAACACCAGCACCACCACCACCACTAACACCACCAACACTACCACCACCACAACCACCACCACCACCACAGCAGCAGTACACACCTGTATGATGAGGAGGTCGACGCCGTTGTCCAAAGCTGTAGTCACGAGACCGCTCACGAACTGCTCGATCCCGTCCGTAACAGGGATATCCAGGACGTAGCCGTGATACCTTTTCATTTGGGGGGGGGGTGGGGGGGGTACTCATGCCGTGCACGGCCGTAGTCGTATGACCATAGACCCTCGCATCCCTACAATGCCAGGACGGAGCACGTTGGGTTTTCACCAACGAGGCAGACATTGCTTACACCAAGCCCAAAGCGCTTTGAGGTATTGGGCGAGTCGTATGGAGGGTGAGCTGCATCCTGCTAAGAACCGCCTCTGAGGCGGACTTGCATATGGACGACAGCCTCCAATGAATTTATTTCATATATGGTGTGGCCACTTCCAGAGACAGCAATGGGGTATCACTATGTATCTGCCTCCTGGGTGCCTTACCATATACACACTACGTGATCTGACCGTTCCCCTTGTGCGGCGTGGAGGTTCTCGACGCCGCACTAATGATCTAACAAGACCGCCAGCCTTGGTAAGCGCCAAAACAGAACAAGAAAAAAAAACGGTACCCTGGTTGTCTAGCTCACGCAGTGAGAGGCGTTTTTTACAGCGTCGTTGCTAACTGACGCCAATCCAACCTATAAATATATCATATATTTATACGAAGGGGGTGGGGGGATTTTTCGTTTGAAGGTTTTCCGCTTTGATTGTTGCGGCGTTTCATTGTTTTTGGTGTGTTTGGTGCTTAGTGTTTGGTGTTTGGGTTTTGAGTTTTGGGGGTTTCGGTCTTGGGTCTTTGGTTTTGGGGGTTTGGTGTTGGGGCGTTTGGTTTTGAGTGTTGTGTGGGTGGGGGGGGGGGGGGGGGGGTGTACTCATGTTGTGCACGGCCGTAGTCATATGACCATAGACCCTCGCATCCCTACAATGCCGGGACGGAGCGCGTTGGGTTTTCACCAACCAGGCAGACATTGCTTGCACCAAGCGCGAAACGCCGTGGGGTATTGGGCGAGTCGCATGGAGGGTGAGCTGCGTCCTGCTAAGAACCGCCTCTGAGGCGGACTTGCATATGGACGACAGCTTCAATGAGTTAATTTAATTTCTGGTGTGGCCACTTCCGGAGACAGCAATGGGTTTTACTATGTAACTGCCTCGCGGACGCCTTACCATATTAACACTACGTGGTACGACCATTCCCCTTGTGCGGAGCAAACGTTCTCCACCCCGCACAAATGATCTACTCGACCGCCAGCTTTGGTGACCGCCAAAAAAAAAAAAAAAAAAAAAACGGCACCCTGGTTGTCTAGCTCACGTAGCGAGTGGCGTGTTTTACAGCGTCGTTGCCAACCGACGCCAACCCAACCTATAAATATATCATACATTTATAGGGGGGTGCCCCAAACACACCACCTTTCTATTATAGGTGGGGGGGGGGGGGTAGGTAGGTTGGCACGTGGTCGAGTGATTTCGTGCCTGTGTGGGTGTGGTGGCTCTGTTATTGTTTATTTCAACATTTTTGGTGATATTTGTTTTAATCCGCTCGAAACGCGTGGGGTTTTAGTTTGTAGTTATCACGACGGGGAGCTTCTACTATTTTCAAAATCGGTGGCAAAAACAAAAGCAGGGGCTCAAATCCAGCCTGGCGTGCCTGAAACGAGGGATGTTCAAGTTTTTTCACCTCCATTCCCACCAACGGACACAATCGACGACAGTTTCAAACGTGTCCGAATACTGGTTCTTTCGTTTTTTGCTTTTCGTTTGTTCTAGTTGTTTTTTTGTTTTCTTCTTCAGTTGCTTCTACTGGGCTGGACGGTGGTACTAATACTTGCCCGGTTACTTGCCCGATGCTGGCTACGTACTTTTGTTTTCACGAGTTTTTTATGTTCTTCGTTCTTGCCAAGTGACTACGTGCGAGTAGCTGGCACGAGGAAAAAACCCAAGTCGTGATCACTGCTCGTATTGTATATATGTACGTATTACTGCCGGTATTTCTCACCCCCTCAGCATCGCCTCTTGGACAAGCAAACCCGCCATCTCCAGCAGGTGGGAGCCGGTCAGCTGGACCCGACCACGGACTTCCAGCACCACGCGAGGGACGATCTGACAACACGAGCATAAATGTTATCACATGGAATCGAAACGGCAACAACACACGCAAGCGAGCAAGCGGGCAACCGCATGCATTTCAGAAGAGGAGGAAGAAAAAAAACTCGGCGAAACCTTTAGCCTCACCTATATACTTAAGGCCGTTATTTCTCGGATATTGTTTCTCCATGAATTCTCTCTTGTCCTTGGAAAAAAAAAGAGGAACAAGAGGAAAAAGAGAATAATTTTCCCCTTAAAATCGGGAAATTTAACAGCGGGCAAAAAAACAGGCAACGCTTAGATTCCCTCTGTTAGGAGAAGCAAATCCGGGAAAATACGGAAATTACGGACAAAGTACTCTTCGATAATTAGCGGCTCTTTTACCGTAATATCCAGCTGATTTTCACGTCATACGAAGTACAAGGTTCCACCAAGGTTCCCCTTCGAGTTTGTGGTTGACTCAAAATCATGGGGGTGTCGCAAGTTACAAAGGGAGAGCACAGCAGGCGTAACCAGCTACCATATACGCAGCCACCCGGAAAATAACGAAGGAACACAAAAAAAAAAAACTCTTGAAAGCTTGAAATAAAAATAAAAGCACGATACCGTACGGTACCGTACGGTACCTAGCCACCGGGCAAGTACCTAAACTGGGCAAGTAACACCGACGAGCCCAAACGAATGTGTAGATACTCGTATATATCATAGATAGGTCTATTTATAAACAAACGGCACTACGTCCCTTTACCGACCAGAACTAAGAGAAATAAAATGTGACACAACAAGTTCACCCCTCGGACCGAGCGTCGATCCGTACACTACAATATACACTCAGCTAGCAAAGATGAGCTTCGACGAAATCCTCGAGCTCACAGCTGTTGATTTTTATTTTTTTTAATATATATATAGACATTTTAGGACAGATGATATTCCTGGTTTTGTATGATCTCCTCTTACTTTTACGGGGGGACATAGTAAATGCTAGTAAATAGGACCGACGGTACAACCTGAAACCTATATATTTTACCTATTTACACTAACAATACTTGGTCCTATTTACTACCAGGTATGGACTACAGTAAATAGGACCCGCGGTACATTCTGAAACCTATATATTTAGCGGTTTTTACTAACAATACTTGGTCCTATTTACTATGGACTATAGTAAATAGGACCTACGGGGTAGTCTGAAACCTATATATTTAGCGGTTTTAACTAACAGTACTTGGTCGTATTTACTATGGACTATAGTAAATAGGACCTACGGGGTAGTCTGAAACCTATATATTTAGCGGTTTTTACTAACAATATGTGGTCCTATTTACTAGTGTTTACTATGGACACCCGTAATAGCGCATGCCGCCGGTTGGGAGGCGTCTACTCGTATACCCTGCATGATCTGTATGTTAAAAAAAAAAAAAAAAAAAAACAGCTGTGAGCTCGAGGATTTCGTCGAAGCCCATCTTTGCTATTACGGAGGACCATATTAAATAGGACCAAAAATTGTTAGTAAAAAGAGGTAAACATATAGTTTTTTGTGTTTAGCGTAGGTTCTATTTACTATGGTCCACCGTAATAGCTGAGTGTAATACTTCGATCGCGCGTACTTACGGGTTTTATATGTCCTCATGTAGGATGTACATCCCGTATGAGGGGGACACAATCTGAGGCTATAGAATTCAGGAAGTGTGTATATAGTCTATAGGGACATGTTTCTTGCTGGGGTGGATCTGTACTGTACAGATCCTGCACAGCATCTCATAACGGAAGGTTAGGACCTAGATGACCTAGATGATCTGTAGATGATCTGTAGACGGTCTGCAGATGATCTAGGTCTGCCCAACGCGTGAGTCCTTTACCGACCAGACCAACATAAAACAATGTGGACAAACCTTTTGTCTGCCATTACGGTGGACCGTAGTAAATATAGTATTGTCGAAAAAATAGGTAAATACGTACGTACCAGGTAGGTTTTTGTGTGTACCGTAAGTCCCCTATTTACTGCTGTGGCCCCTCATAATATTTTGTTTCAGCTCTCCTATTGTAGACAAACAATAACAATAAAAACGACAGGAACGTTAAAGTACGTAGGCTATTCAGGGGCGCACGACAACAACAACAACATAAACGACACACCACATTACTAAAAAAAGGTCATACTCATATTTGATACCAAGTGAACAACAACAAAAAACAGTGGGGTGGGATCAGTCTGAACGAAACGATTACGGGGGGGAAAAAACGACTTTTGTTTGAACTTCATGTTTTAGCCCCACTTTGAAATTATACTTACTGTAGGGATACGTTTATATGTACAGCAGTGCGGTACAAAAAAGGGTTAACTTGGTTTCAGTATTCCCCCGTCCCTCCCCCTAGGATGAAAAGCACCGTATCACACTGGGTGATAAGATAACACACCCCCTGGGATGAAAGGTACCGTATCACACTGGGTGAGAAACATAACACACCCCCTCTTCAATTAAAAGTGCCGTATATTTTTAATCAAGATAATAAGATGACACACCCCCGTGATTGAAAGGTACCGTATCACACTGGGTGAAAGGATACCACACCCCCTGGGATGAAAAACACCGTATACCGTAATCAAGATAACCCACCCCCTGGGATAAAAAGTACCGTATCACACCGGGGGATAACATAACACACCCCCCTGGGATAAAAGTACCAAATACTGTAATCAAGATAATAAGATAGCACACCCCCCCGTGAATAAAAGTACCGTATCACACTGGGTGATAAGATATATATCACACCCCCCGAGATCAAAAGTACCGTATATATACCGCATACTGCAATCAAGATAACACCCCCCTTGGGATGACAAGTACCGTATCACACTGGGTGATAAACATAACACCCCCCCTCCCCCCTCCCCCCCCGGGATGAAAAATTCCGAGCCCGATTTTCTCAAGAACAATGGAGGCTGACACCCGACGAAATTTATGGCGACTTTGGGAGACATCTCATCGAGACGTTTCCATCGACGAACGCATCATCGCGCTCGGCACAACAGCAGTAGTGTTCCCTCTATAGCACCGGTTGAGTAGCGCCGGTCGCCCGCCATAGCGCCAGTGAAATCGCTTGGCGCAACAGTTTTTCATTTTCCATACAAAAAAAAATCCGAGTAATAATTCCCCAATTCCGGAGTAGCAGTGCCGGTTGCCATGTATAGTATGTAGTGCCGATTTTTTTCTCGCGGGCACATGCCGGCGCTAAAGAGAGACCACCACCACCACCACCACTGTTTGCTGCTGCTGCTGCTGCTGCTGTACCTAGCATTTTCCTCGTTGTGAAGAAACTCGGCTTTCGAAAACCGTCCGCGGGGCGTCTGTGTGTATGTGTGGTATCTCGCGTGTTACATATATACGGTGTCTAAATAAGACACAGCTGCTTGGTTGGCCACCAAGGCTGCTTGGTTGGGTCAGCGAGAGCAATGAGCTATTTTTTTACTTTGTCATTTATGTGTTGCTATATGCCGATCCACCGGTCTCGTAAGGTAGTGGTGTCACTGTTGGCGTCCTGTTTCTTTTTCTCAGCCGCTCAGAACCACTACGTATGCCGAGCGACTACTGCTGTAGGTACCCTATTCCTTTGCGGTATTTTTATGTCGTTGTTGTGTTTTTCGGATTTGCGATACGACGTGTCACCATTTTTTTTTGTAATAGTATTTCATTATATTCGCTGCGCCAACGCAACCTTTTTCCAAAAGTACAATCTTGAGCGAGGCACGACAGCCGGAGTGAACATGGGGGAAGCTATCATAGCTCCCTCCTACCGTACCTGCAGTCTAGTCCACCCCAGGAGAAAAAAAAAAAAAAAAAGCCTCCTCGAAGCGCTTTGCACACACACACCTTGGTAACGCCGCCACCACCACCAACGCCACCGTCGCCCTCCACACCCCGTCCCCCGTTTCCCCTTTCCCCTTCCACGCCGTCCCGGACATCCGAAACCCACGCCTCGTCGAAGTCGTGCCCCCCCGTCAGAGAGAAGACCAGGTCTTCGCTGGGGGGGGATGCATCGGAGGCATCCCCGCCCCGTGGGTTTCCACTGTCCTTTGCGGGCCAGCCGCGGAGCTGGTACCACGCGGGGCTGACGTAATCGAGCTTAGAGCGGAAGGTGCGGGCGAAGTCGTAGCCTCGCCCGTTCCAAGGAGTTACGTACCTAGGGGACAGGGGACAGGGGGCAGGGGGTTGGGTGGGTAGGTGGGGAGAGCGGGTGGGTGGGTGGGTGGGTGGGTGTGCTCATTTGGTGCTTGCCTTGTAGTCATTTGACTATTGGCCTCGCATCACCTATCGACACGGAGCACCGCTCCTACTCGTACTATAGACACCTCCAACCTTTGGGGCGGTCACTACTTTTATATATTCCTTTTTTTCTCGTGTGTATTACATGGAAAAATAAATGCCCACCATATGTACCGGTACTATCCCCTTCCTGGCCCGCGAGGATTGAGCCGACTCGTGAACAAACAGCCCTGGAAACTTATTCGCCAACCGTTTCAGTTGAATCGTCAGAGTCATTGGCTAACTCTTCGGCGTCAACTATTGTATTTTCGTATTCATCTGCTGTACGGTAGGATATGGTCAGTATTCTCACCCCAGAGTTTCTCCAGAAAAGCGTTTCGTCCCTTCCTCCGCGTGCCAAGCTTGGTGCTCCTGCCCGCGCAAGAGGCAAAACAGAACAACAACAACAACAAAAACCGTTGCCACGGTGTATGTACATATTTCATCAGAAGAAAATGAAAAAACAAAAAAAACACTCACACTTCCTCCGGCAAACAAAAAAAAACGGTGTTGTGTATCATACGTATTCGTAGACGTATACGGCATATCTTCAGACAGAAGAGGTCCCTCCCAAACACCTCAAAAACTGGTCCCACGAATTTGGGGACAAAGCACTTGGAATTAGTGTGGGACATTTTTTTCAGTTCTGAATGGGTGAAGGCAGTCTGAGGAAGGCGGTATGCATCCCGATACAATGCGGTCAAAATCGCTTGGCGCGACTGGGGAATTGCACTCATAACCTGGAATGAATAACGGGTCTTCCCTCTATAAGGCGGTCGTATTTACTCTCTCTGGCACACCACCGCCGTACTGTGGGGACCCCTACGGCAGTCCGAATACAAAATACCGGTAGGTAATTTGCTTACGTATAAGCAGAAACACACACAAAACGAAAAACACAAAAAACCGCGCAGCAGGCGGAGACAGCAATGGACAAAACAGGAGCGTGCAGCCAAGCAGCCCGCATGGGGAGGGGGGGGGGTTCCATACAATAGAACAGCTTAATCTCAGGTCCGACAGCTCATCTATTTCCACTTCATGATATAGCCTTTTCAGGGCAGTTAGATTCCCGATCTGTATAATTTGTATGATCTATATGATCTGTATGATCTGTATGATCTGTATGATCTGTATGATCTGTACCGTGTGATCTAGGATATGCTTCCTTCGGGTTGGATATGTACGATGCAGATCCTGAGCAGCATCTCCTAACGGAAGGTTAGGATCTAGATTATCTAGGTCGTGATCTATTGATACTCCTACTACTACTACTACTACTACTGGTACTATCGCTAGTACTACATCTAGTACTACGACCACCTCTACTACTACTAACACTGCTACCAGCCCCACGACCCCCCCTCCAACCACCATCACCACCAAAGCCACGACCACCCCCAGCCACCCCCCCCGCCTGGTCGGTGGAAACCCGACGTGCTCCGTCCCAGCATTGAAGGGATGCAAGGGTCAGAGATAGTACGGCTACGGCACTGCATGGTAGGGGTACCCCCCCCCGTCCCTCCACGAGTGGGCTTCCACCTGCAAGATGGAGGCGGCCGAGACGTCCGGGGTCACAAGTCCCCGCTGCTCCACGGACAGCTGAATCGGGCCCTCCGCAGCCACACTCCCGCTGTCCTTCACCGAGGCCACACCCCCCTTCCTCGACAACGAGGGCGGCGAGGAGGAGGAGGAGGCGGCGGCGCCGCTTGAGCCGCGGTCGTCTCGTGGCGGCGGCGGCGGCCTGCTGCTGCTGCTAGTGACGGGCGGCCTCTAACCTCGCGACGCGGCGCCGAACGGGGGACAAGTGAGTGGCAAGCAAGCACAAAAGAAGAAAGAAAAAAAGAAAGAGAAACGAAACATGAATATTTGAACCTAGAATTAAAACAAATATGGAAATATGTACCGGTAACACTCTTGTCTGGAAAAATGGAAGCTGCTGCTACGTATTGTAGTGACGGGCGGCCTCTACTCTCGCGAGGCAGAGCCGAAGGGGGAGGAGAAGTGGCAAGCAAGCACAAAAAAAGAAAGAAAATAAACAAAGAAAGAAAGAAAAAAAAAGAAAGAAAGAATGCAAAAGAAAACATTACAAACTAGATTTATAAAAAAAATACGAAATCAACGTACCGGTATTTACCACTAGCTGTGTCCGAAATGTAATAACTACGAGCTGGTTCCAGAGAGAAGCATAAGATAGCTTCTTCGGGAAATAAAAAACGGAATACATTACTTTTTCGAACACTACAGATATCGACATGACGGCATCGCCAAGGGGAACACATCGGTGAAGAGATTTTTGGCGTACGAGTTGTAGTTCGCGAGATATGGTCATACTGGTATTCCTTAGGGAGGCGTTATTCCATAGGGATAGCTTTCCTGCAGTAATCCTATGGTAAAGCCAATATAATAGTATTCAGGCCATATATCGGTCAATACGCCGACTAATTCGACTTCAGAAGTCTTGACAGGATCGCATCAACAAGGGGAAGACGTCCATGCCACGTTTTTGCTTCCTGCGAGCCTATCAGGCTGTGGTAAGAGCCGCCTGCCAAATTACTAGGAAAATATATTGAGCAAATTTGAAACCTTAGGGGAAAAAATACACTTCGCGGAAATCACTTTTGCACCATGAATGAAAACGAGTTGGAAAACGAAATTTGGCAGGGGTGTTCTTCATGACCATACGAAAAAATGACAAGATGACCATTTTTTATTTTCGTTTTTGTTCGTCTGTAATGTTGGGTCAAAGTTGCCGGGAAAACAAAAAAAACTTTAAAATGTACCTCATTCACCAAAAAATCATTTTTTCAAAAAAGGCCATCATGTAGTTTTTTCGCATAGTCATGAAGAACACCCCTGCCAAATTTCGTTTTCCAACTCGTTTTTATTTATGGTGCAAAAGTCTGAAGACGAAATGCTCCTGCTCTTGCTGGAACCAGCTCGTATCTCGTTATTACTATTACCGTTCCGACGCTCCGTAATTTTTCGCAAAGAGCAGTAGCAGGTAAAACAACAGAAAAACTAGGGATTCACAAACAAAAGCTAGAAGCGAAAAAGAAAAACAAGCACTCGTGAAAAGCTACTACCCGTCCATGTTCAAGACTCAAGACGATCGAGCCGCGGTCGTCTACTGGTATATACCTCATCATCATCGTCGTCCCCGACTTCATTCCACTCGTCCGTATCGCGCTCCTGAGCGCCCCTAGCCGTTACCACGGTCTCCACTACCTCGTGCCTGCCCACCGCCCTGGGTCGAATAGAGAGTGGGTACGGTAGGCATTGGGTAGGGTAGGTTAGGTTAGGTTAGGTTAGATTAGGGTAGGGTAGGTTAGGTTAGGGTAGGGTAGGGTAGGGTAGGGTAGGGTAGGGTAGGGTAGGGTAGGGTAGGGTAGGGTAGGGCAGGATGGGATATTATTTGATGTAATATGGGAGAGGATCGGATGGGATGGGGCAAAATGGGATGTGATATATGATGGATGATGGGACGGGGTGGGATGAGATGGGATAGGACAGGTTCAGATAAGATACAACAGGGTAGGATATTAAAAAAGAAAGAGAGTTACACGTACTATAGGTACCATTGCGTGAACATGATGCCTTTGTATTGTTCCTGTGGGCACCGAGTAGCTGTTAATGTCACAGCAGTAGTACAAAGTACACCGGTAGCCAGACTGCTGTACGTACGAACGTAAGTACGTACAATTCGTGCGTCAATTCCGGGCAGTACGGAGTACCAGTGGGTACTGGGTCGGGGTATACCTGCTGCTTTGGTTCTACTCGTAGGTACCCGTGATTACTTTGAATGCATACTGATGTACCAGGTACCTGGTACGAGGTATACAAATAAGCACGAAAACGCGGCGCAATCAACAATCAACTGCACGCCAGCATCTACCAAGTGCATCACCGTTCATCGCATACTGCTGCTGTACTCCGTTCTCAGGTGTGTTACCTGTTGGACCGTCCTCGGTCCTCGGGCGTGGTCGGTCGGGGGAAGTAATATCATCGCGTTGGGTACAACCTCGCGCATGCTTTACGTACGCCGTTGTGGTGTGTGTGGAATACCTCCGCACTTACTCGCACCATCACAGCAGGACAGACCATCGTGTCCCACTCCACGATACTTCGTGTCTGTGGGTCATTCAGGGCGGACAGATCCCTGATCTGTACGTACCAGGTACGATCTAGCTCATGTTGCCAGGTGGGAGCAGCGTAATCTGCATGACCTGGGGCAAGTTCCTGGGGTTGAATACGCACGTGGTCTACAGACTACAGATCTTGCACAAGATATTTATCTAAACGGCAGATTTAGGATCTACCAGGTATAGTACTGTAGATGATCTACCTGTAGATCGTGATTTGTCGGAGAGATTTTCGGAGATGGAGCGGCGGAGACAGCCTCTGCTGATCATTGCAAGCGGATACGCGGATAGATACACACGATACAGCAGCAGAGCTGAAGAAATTACGAATTTCCCAATATCGCCGACATACACATACTCCACTACAGCAGCACGGATCAAGCCAATCACGCATAGACTGAACTACCCCCCCCCCCTCCCCCCGACTGCAGCTGTCGGACTGAGCTGCGAGCAGCACCAATGTCTGCCTCGACACTGCAGCCTGCGTACGAGTACGAAGAACAAGATATCATGCCACGAAAAGAGGCAGTGCCGCTACTGCTGTGCAGAAAATCACCAAGTGCCTGGTTTTGCGGACTCCAACCGGGCTTGGCCGCACCTTCGAGCCCGCGCAGGATGGGTTGCCAACATCAACGAGAGGCATAGCAGCAACTGTAGACCTTTTGCCATGTTGTCAGCTCACGTCGGCGTGCCAAGTCGAGGTTCTGTGGGCCGGTGCCCCGGTCCTCGTATACTCTGCCATGAATCTGTCCCTCTATAAGAACGCCTTTTATGTGATTGGAACACCCCTTCGCGAATATCCACATATCACGAGCTCGTGGGCTGCTGCACACCAGGGAGCAGCTTGCCATGAACGACTCCTCCGGCCGGGAAATCATCACCCTCCAGGTGCACCCCTGCGTTCACGCAGCTTTGTTTGGTCTCGCGATCGCAGATATTAGACAGCAGTGCTCAACAGAGCGTGTAATCCGACCACGGGTGCGTATCGATTTTGATCCAGGGTGGTCCTCTTCAAAAAGCACTCTCGTCTCCTCTGGTGCTCGTTGAATGCTAATAGTACTAAGTGCTGATTGCCTGTTTCTGAGAGCTTGTTGCCTGAAGCGTCAGTGCTCTTGCTACCCAACGTGGCCGGGCTGATATTGCCTCTCTGCAGAGGGCTCCCATCGCCCTTCGCCTGTCTCGTGTTTGTTGGTTTCTGCTTGCGCTACTAGCTACTGTTATACGAGTACTCTGCTGTACCTGCCTGCCCTGTCCAAATTTAAATTTCGGCACCTACGGCAGCAGCTGCAGCAGCCGCAGCAGCAGAAGAAAGCACAGCAATAACAAGACCAGCAGCAGCAACAGCAGCAGCAAGAACAGCAACAACAATTGCTACAACAACAGCAGTCGTGCACCAATGAGCTTACCCGCCCCCATCACCCACCCTCTGCCTCCCATCCCCCACCCTCTCCTTGAAAATCGCCCTTTATTGCAGGTGGGAAGGTACGCTAACTTCGTGGGGGCCCACTTCTGGAACTTTCAGGATGAGCTGCTGCTGCTTGGGAGCAGGGGAGGGGTGGTAGACGACTACTATAGCCACGGGGTGCTGCACCGACCCGCCGGAGAGAGAGGAGGGGTTTGCACTCCCAGGCTGTTGGCGTTTGACACCAGGTGCCATTCTTCCCTCTGTCTGCATGTATCTCCGTGTGCGTAGCTTGTCTGTCTGTATGTCTGCCAGTCTATCTGTCTGTCTGTCTGTCTCTCTGCCAGTCTATCTGTCTGTCTGTCTGCCTGTCTGCCAGTCTATCTGTCTGCCAGTCTGCCTGTCTGCCAGTCTATCTGTCTGTCTGTCTGTCGGCCTGTCCATCCATAGCTTTGATTATGTGCCGCTACTTCTATATTTCTTCTTCGGTGATCAATAGGCATATCGGAGATCCGTACATACAATCGCACCACCGCCCGAATCGCGTATTTTTCTTCCCCCCTACGACGTACGTACTAGTCGTTGAAAAAGATAGACGAGTGTGACATGGAGAAGTTTCCGGGGGACCATGGTAAATAGGGGACCAAACATTGTTAGTAAAAATGTGGAAATGTATAGGTTTTGTATGAGCCGTAGGTCCTATTTACTATGATCGAAGGTGTCTCTATTAGGATTAGGAACTGTGTGCTCAGTCTCGAAAGGGATGCGCAGTCAGGGACCAACTGACTATACGAGGCAAGCAAAACATGAGAACCCGCCCCCCTCCTCCTACCCGGCATGCCCACCCGCCCACCCATCCCCCTGCCCCCCCCTGCATCCGCCATACACTCTTTCCCTCAAATGGAAGAGATGCGCTGGGATCTCTGAACCCGTTGGGCATCGTCGGGGGAACCGCGGGGGCGACGGTTACAGCGGATGCGGCGCAATCTTCGTGGGCAGGCGGGGTAAGTTCCGCTTCGGAATTGAAGGAGGCGTGTAGGGATTAATGGGGGGGGTACTCATGTCGTGCACGGCAGTAGTATTACAACCACAGACCCTCGCATCCCTACAATGCCGGGACGGAGCACGTGGGGTTTTCACCAACCAGGCAGGCATTGCTTGCACCAAGCGCGAAGCGCCGTGGGGTGTTGGGCGAGTCGCAATGAAGGGTGAGCTGCATCCTACTAAAAACCGCTTGTGAAGCAGACTTGCATATGGATGACAGCTTCAACGAGGGGGGGGCGGTGCTCGTGACACTCGTGACATGCATGGCCGTGTTCGTTTGGAGGGGCTTGGGGCGCAAACGCGGTTTGTGGCGCAAATTCCATACTAATGCGTTTCGTTGCGAAAGTTGCATGTGCTTTCATAGCCTGTACTTTCGTACGTACTACTTGTACATGATATTATTTGTCGTGGCTCAATGTACATGCTCGTACTTGTACTCGTACAGCGATCTTGTTTCGCGTTTCCTGGCGAATAACCTATATATTTGACTTGTTGGCGTTTTGGGCAGGTTTCGGTGTTCCGACAACCGATTCCAGAGAAGAACGCCCTTCACACCTATCTCGATGCGGAGGACGAGGATGGGACAGGAGGAGGAGGAGGTGGGGGAGGGGGGGGTGGACAAGGGCGGGGGGGGGACGAGGAGGAGGAGGATGATGAGGAGATGGAAGTGGAGGTGGGTACAATTGGGGTGGCTTGGGGAAGATGGTTCATGTGGGGTTTTCATGTCGGAGTGGGCTTTTCGGTTTCAGGGGTGGTCGGCATGATGCTGTTCCTGTTGAACGGTGCTAGTCGTATACCAGGTAAGGCAGTCTACAGCAGTAGTGCGATGCCGCGGTTGAGGCTCTCACAGTAACTTCCAATATAAGCGGCAAGCCTTGTTACGGGGGCCCATAGTGAATAGGACCTACGGCACACACACACACACACACACACACACACACACACACACACACAAAAACCTATACATATTCCCTATTTTTACCAACAATATTTGGTCCTTTTTACTCCCCGTACGTAATATAACCTTTTTGTGATGTCCGTCCTTGAACGACGCCGAGCATAACAGGCTATTGCAGTAGGGATTTGCAGTAGGGATTTGGTTTAGCGCTCGCCACTGGCACGATCTCCTGATCCAATTTTCTTCGTAGCTGTTACGTAGCGCCTCCCCTAGAGGTGAGCCTTATGTTCTTATTATTTCAAGGGGGGCCATACTAATCAGGACCGATCACACACACTAAAACCTATATATTTCAGTTTTTTTACTGAGCATACTTGATCCTGATTACTAGGTTCCCCCGAATTACCGTGGGCATATACGTACTGCTGTACCAGGTATGTATTTGTGATGTGTTATGTTTGATGTGTGATGTGTGTGTTTGTATCGCAGGAGGCGAGGGTGACGGGGACGGCGGCGCGGTTGACCTCCCACCCCTTCGGCCTCGACGACACCGTCACCACCTGGTGAGACGAAGGGGATAAGAGCTGCAGTGGCCGCATTATAATACCGGATAGCAGCAATGTCAGACAACAGTCAGTGGTAGGAGTGTTTATACAGCGGTATTCATGCTACGCTGCTGTTGGTCATCAGTACTATTAGTAAATCATGAGTAATATTAGTATGTCATTAGTACTAATAGTAAGTCATCAGCACTAATAGAAAGTCGTCAGTATTATTAGTAAATCATTAGCACCATTAGTAAGTCATTTTTATTCTTAGTAAGTCACCCAAACCTTGCAGTAGGTGTATGACGAATAGTATTGTAAAACACTGTTGGTACCCCCCCCCCCCCTTC
>MEHQ01003153.1:110721-124882 GCA_008828725.1 Saccharina japonica | reverse complement strand
CCACCCGCCCCCTCCCCGTTTCCCCTCCCCCCTCCCACCCCTCCTCCGCTAATCGTCAATCGCCCTTTTTGTAGGCCCGATTTTCTGAAGGCCCAGTTGCACCCTCGTACTCTGCAAGAACTTCCATTTCGAGACGAATCTAGCGACTTCGGCATATACACCGCGGGTGGTCGAGGAGGCGGTGGGGGAGGGGGGGCAGGGGCGCTGGGAGAGGTTGATCGCGAGGCGCACTCGGACGCGCTGAGGCGGCAGCTGGAGGAGTGCGATGCCGCACAGGGAACGCAGGTGGGTGTGAGAGAGAGGGGATTGTGGTAGTGGTGGTGGTGGTGTTGGTGTTGGTATTGGTGTTGGTGGTGGTAGTGTTGGTGTTGGTATTGGTGTTGGTGGTGGTGGTCTTTGTGTTGTTGTTGTTGTTGTTGATATTGTTGTTTTTGCTGCTGTGGCTGCTGTTGGTATGGCTGCTGCTGCTGCTGCTGTTGTTGTTGAGGTTGAGTTGACGTTGTTGTTATTGTTTCTGCTATTGCTGTTGCTGTCATTACTAATGTTTGTCTAACCGGGGCCTACAACGCCCCCTAATCTATTTTCCATTTTTGAACCCCCTCGCAACATTCCTCAATGTCCCCCCTCCCCCTTCTACCCCTCTCGCCCACCCCTTCTGATTGTGGAAACCCCGCCCAGACCCTCGTAGACCTAGACGGGGGTTGGGGAGGGCTTGGCTCGGCCCTTGCCCTCGAGCTCCAGGAGGAGTGCAGAAACCGTCCCAGGGTTTGCCATGCGTTCTTGAGGAGGGGAGATGCCCCGGCTGGCCCCGGGTGCGGCATGCCTGGTGCTGTGGGAGCAGGCACGGGGGGTGCGGGGGCAGCGAGGGAGGCGGTAAACCTGGCGCTGGGTTTGCACGGGCTCGGAGAGGCGTTTTCTTTGTTGGTGATTTCTGACGAGGAGGCGTGCGGGCAGGTAGGTTACGGTGGTGGTTTGGAGAGAAGATGGGTGTGTGTTTCGTTTTGATTTGTTTGAGGTTTGTTGCTAGTAGCTTCTTGTGGCGTGTGTAGTGTTTAGCTGCTTTTGTTGTTTGCTGTTCCCTGTTTCGCTGTTACTGTACATGTTTCCTACTTCTCTGGTTTTCGTGTTTCCTGTCTGCTGTTTCTTTGTTTTGTTGTTTCGTTATTTCGTTGTTTTATGGTTATTACTTTCACTTCTATCTTGCCTCTTTGCTCGCTTCTTGTTTCCTGCTTTGTGTTACACCTTTACCCTGCCCTACCCCCCACCCTACCCCACCCCACCCTACCCTACCCCACCCTACCCTACCCCTGGGGATAGGGTAGGTTTAGGGTAGGTAGGGCTAGGTAGGGTAGGGTAAAGCGTAGGTAATAGGGTAGGGTAGGGTGGGGTAGGGTAGGGTGGCGTGGTAGGGTGGGGTAGGGCAGGGTAAAGGTGTAACACAAAGCAGGAAACAAGAAGCGAGCAAAGAGGCAAGATAGAAGTGAAAGTAATAACCATAAAACAACGAAATAACGAAACAACAAAACAAAGAAACAGCAGACAGGAAACACGAAAACCAGAGAAGTAGGAAACATGTACAGTAACAGCGAAACAGGGAACAGCAAACAACAAAAGCAGCTAAACACTACACACGCCACAAGAAGCTACTAGCAACAAACCTCAAACAAATCAAAACGAAACACACACCCATCTTCTCTCCAAACCACCACCGTAACCTACCTGCCCGCACGCCTCCTCGTCAGAAATCACCAACAAAGAAAACGCCTCTCCGAGCCCGTGCAAACCCAGCGCCAGGTTTACCGCCTCCCTCGCTGCCCCCGCACCCCCCGTGCCTGCTCCCACAGCACCAGGCATGCCGCACCCGGGGCCAGCCGGGGCATCTCCCCTCCTCAAGAACGCATGGCAAACCCTGGGACGGTTTCTGCACTCCTCCTGGAGCTCGAGGGCAAGGGCCGAGCCAAGCCCTCCCCAACCCCCGTCTAGGTCTACGAGGGTCTGGGCGGGGTTTCCACAATCAGAAGGGGTGGGCGAGAGGGGTAGAAGGGGGAGGGGGGACATTGAGGAATGTTGCGAGGGGGTTCAAAAATGGAAAATAGATTAGGGGGCGTTGTAGGCCCCGGTTAGACAAACATTAGTAATGACAGCAACAGCAATAGCAGAAACAATAACAACAACGTCAACTCAACCTCAACAACAACAGCAGCAGCAGCAGCAGCCATACCAACAGCAGCCACAGCAGCAAAAACAACAATATCAACAACAACAACAACAACACAAAGACCACCACCACCAACACCAATACCAACACCAACACTACCACCACCAACACCAATACCAACACCAACACCACCACCACCACTACCACAATCCCCTCTCTCTCACACCCACCTGCGTTCCCTGTGCGGCATCGCACTCCTCCAGCTGCCGCCTCAGCGCGTCCGAGTGCGCCTCGCGATCAACCTCTCCCAGCGCCCCTGCCCCCCCTCCCCCACCGCCTCCTCGACCACCCGCGGTGTATATGCCGAAGTCGCTAGATTCGTCTCGAAATGGAAGTTCTTGCAGAGTACGAGGGTGCAACTGGGCCTTCAGAAAATCGGGCCTACAAAAAGGGCGATTGACGATTAGCGGAGGAGGGGTGGGAGGGGGGAGGGGAAACGGGGAGGGGGCGGGTGGTGGGTGGTTGGCGGAAGTGTTTTAAANCCCACCCACCCAACCCCACCCCGCTCCAAGTATCACTGCACATGTGCATCGACCCTGCCAACGCTTACCTTTTGAAGTACCCCTATGTACGTAGATGGTACATGGGCAAGGTACTACAATGTCTGCGTTACCCTTTTGGCCTCCAGGTGCAACGGCGAAGTATTCGGTAAAAAATAATTTACTCATTTACCCTAACCCGAACCCTACCCTACCCTACCCCACCCTACCCTACCCTACCATACCCTACCCTACCCTTCCCTACCTTACCCTACCCTACCCTACCCTACCCTGCCCTGCCCTGCCCTACCCGACCCTGCCCTTCCTTACTCCACCCCACCCACCCCATCCCACCCCCACCCCACCCCCACCGCACACCCCATCCCACCCAACCCCCCGACATCCTCAGGTATCACCGCACATGTCCGTCGACCCCGCCAACGCCTACCACACGAGCGCTGTCCTCGGAGCCGCCCTCGACGTCACAACGTCGCCGCTCCGATTCTCCTCGACGCGCCTCGATGCCTGGGCCAGCGCTGGCGCCGGTGCCGGCGGAGGAGGGGGAGGAGTTCCTTTGGTAGGAGGCGGTGGCGCGTTTGGGGGCGGGGGGCGGGCGCCGGCTCCAGGTATATAGGCTGTGGCCTGGGTTTTTTCTGGCTGTGTGAGGCGTGCTACGATAGAGGTATATAGCACTTTTTTGGCTGAAAACGTTTCTCAGTGAAGGGGCTCCTTAACCCATTCAGAACTGGAAAAAAAATGTCCCACATTAATTCCAAGTAGTTTGTCCCCAAATTCGTGGGGCCAGTTCTTAAGGGGTTATATATAACCCAACACCGTCCGAATTTCGTGTTATCGTTACTGTAGGCCACGGGAGTGTTCGTCGGGTGTAGGTACCAGTAGCCCTTCTGCTTCCCTCCCAAATCAAGGTTTTGGGCGGGGTATATAGAGCTCCTCAAACTGACCACCCTATCCTAGTAGGTAGGCGTCGTGTGTTGACAGAGTTGAAGGGTTTGACTGGGTTGACGGGGGTTGACGGGGGTTGACGGGGGTTGACGGGGTTGAGTTGAGGCTTGATTGGGTCAATTGTGTTGATTTTGTTGACGGGGCTGACCGGCTTGACGGGGTTGACTGGGTTGACTGTGGGTTGAATGTGGGTTGGCCGGCTTGGCGGGGCTGACTGCGTTGACTTGGGGGTTGATTGGGTTAGGTGTGTTGATTTTGTTGACGGGGTTGACTGTAGGTTGACGGGCTTGACGGGGGTTTTGCTGGGTTGACTCGTGTGGACTCGTGTTGGCTGCGTTAGCTGTGCGTTGAGTTGTGTTGACAGGGTTGGCTTGTGGTGGCTGTGGTGGCGGAGTTGACGATGTTGAGTCGGCTGGCTTCGGTTGGCTTCGTTCAGGTCGAAAGTTTTGACTGGTTTTGATTGTTGGCTGTGTTAACTGCGCTGACTGCGTTGACTACGTTGGCTGTGTTGGTTGAGTTCGTGTCTATTTGCTGACTTCATTTCACTACTGTATGAGCCCGCTGCGCTTTACCTTTTTTACTACATACATACGGCGAAAATAATTCAACCCAAATTCGAAGATGTTTTTCTTCGGCGCGTGGGTGACATCGTAACCTGATTGGTATTGACCTGGTGCTGTTGGTTGGTAATTTCAGCCCAGGTTCGACGAATTCTCGACGGCGTCTTTCTGATCATAGCTGCTTCTGCCCCCCTTAACTCTTGCCACCCCCTCCCCCCTTACCCCTCTCGCCCACCCCTTCTGATTGTGGAAACCCCGCCCAGACCCTCGTAGACCTAGACGGGGGTTGGGGAGGGCTTGGCTCGGCCCTTGCCCTCGAGCTCCAGGAGGAGTGCAGAAACCGTCCCAGGGTTTGCCATGCGTTCTTGAGGAGGGGAGATGCCCCGGCTGGCCCCGGGTGCGGCATGCCTGGTGCTGTGGGAGCAGGCACGGGGGGTGCGGGGGCAGCGAGGGAGGCGGTAAACCTGGCGCTGGGTTTGCACGGGCTCGGAGAGGCGTTTTCTTTGTTGGTGATTTCTGACGAGGAGGCGTGCGGGCAGGTAGGTTACGGTGGTGGTTTGGAGAGAAGATGGGTGTGTGTTTCGTTTTGATTTGTTTGAGGTTTGTTGCTAGTAGCTTCTTGTGGCGTGTGTAGTGTTTAGCTGCTTTTGTTGTTTGCTGTTCCCTGTTTCGCTGTTACTGTACATGTTTCCTACTTCTCTGGTTTTCGTGTTTCCTGTCTGCTGTTTCTTTGTTTTGTTGTTTCGTTATTTCGTTGTTTTATGGTTATTACTTTCACTTCTATCTTGCCTCTTTGCTCGCTTCTTGTTTCCTGCTTTGTGTTACACCTTTACCCTGCCCTACCCCACCCTACCACCCACCCCTACCCTACCCACACCCTACCCTACCCTACCTACGCTTACCCTACCCTACCCTACCCTACCTACCCTACCTACCCTACCCCCCCACACCCACCCAACACCCACCCCAGCTCCAAGTATCACTGCACATGTGCATCGGACCCCTGCCAACGCTTAACTCTTTTGAAGTACACCCTATGTACGTAGATGGTACATGGCAAGGTACACCAATGTCCTGCGTTAACCCTTTTGGCCTCCAGGTGCCAACGGCGAAGTATCGGTAAAAAAATAATTTACTCATTTACCGCTAAACCCGAACCCTATCCCTACCGCTACCCACCCTACCCTATCCCTACCATACCCTACCTACCCTTCCCTACCTTTACCCTACCCTACCCTACCTACCTGCCCTGCCCTGCCTAACCCGACCCGACCCTACCCTACCCCCACCCCACCCCACCCACCCCATCCCACCCACCCCACCCCACCCACCCTAACCCATCCACCAACCCCCCGACATCCTCGGTATCACCGCACATGTCCGTCGACCCCGCCAACGCCTACCACACGAGCGCTGTCCTCGGAGCCGCCCTCGACGTCACAACGTCGCCGCTCCGATTCTCCTCGACGCGCCTCGATGCCTGGGCCAGCGCTGGCGCCGGTGCCGGCGGAGGAGGGGGAGGAGTTCCTTTGGTAGGAGGCGGTGGCGCGTTTGGGGGCGGGGGGCGGGCGCCGGCTCCAGGTATATAGGCTGTGGCCTGGGTTTTTTCTGGCTGTGTGAGGCGTGCTACGATAGAGGTATATAGCACTTTTTTGGCTGAAAACGTTTCTCAGTGAAGGGGCTCCTTAACCCATTCAGAACTGGAAAAAAAATGTCCCACATTAATTCCAAGTAGTTTGTCCCCAAATTCGTGGGGCCAGTTCTTAAGGGGTTATATATAACCCAACACCGTCCGAATTTCGTGTTATCGTTACTGTAGGCCACGGGAGTGTTCGTCGGGTGTAGGTACCAGTAGCCCTTCTGCTTCCCTCCCAAATCAAGGTTTTGGGCGGGGTATATAGAGCTCCTCAAACTGACCACCCTATCCTAGTAGGTAGGCGTCGTGTGTTGACAGAGTTGAAGGGTTTGACTGGGTTGACGGGGGTTGACGGGGGTTGACGGGGGTTGACGGGGTTGAGTTGAGGCTTGATTGGGTCAATTGTGTTGATTTTGTTGACGGGGCTGACCGGCTTGACGGGGTTGACTGGGTTGACTGTGGGTTGAATGTGGGTTGGCCGGCTTGGCGGGGCTGACTGCGTTGACTTGGGGGTTGATTGGGTTAGGTGTGTTGATTTTGTTGACGGGGTTGACTGTAGGTTGACGGGCTTGACGGGGGTTTTGCTGGGTTGACTCGTGTGGACTCGTGTTGGCTGCGTTAGCTGTGCGTTGAGTTGTGTTGACAGGGTTGGCTTGTGGTGGCTGTGGTGGCGGAGTTGACGATGTTGAGTCGGCTGGCTTCGGTTGGCTTCGTTCAGGTCGAAAGTTTTGACTGGTTTTGATTGTTGGCTGTGTTAACTGCGCTGACTGCGTTGACTACGTTGGCTGTGTTGGTTGAGTTCGTGTCTATTTGCTGACTTCATTTCACTACTGTATGAGCCCGCTGCGCTTTACCTTTTTTACTACATACATACGGCGAAAATAATTCAACCCAAATTCGAAGATGTTTTTCTTCGGCGCGTGGGTGACATCGTAACCTGATTGGTATTGACCTGGTGCTGTTGGTTGGTAATTTCAGCCCAGGTTCGACGAATTCTCGACGGCGTCTTTCTGATCATAGCTGCTTCTGCCCCCCTTAACTCTTGCCACCCCCTCCCCCCCCCCCCCCCCCCCCTCACGACCCACCCATCCACCCACCCCTCCTAAACCGCCTGCCATATTCGCTTATATATACGCGGAACCTGCAAAAAACATTGATGACTAAAAAAGAAGAAAAACACTCACAGAAATTGCCGCTCCTTTTGTGCAGGCGCGGACATGACCCTGGCCTCCCTATCAGCGTGGCTCCCCCTCCCCCACCCAGACGCCTCCGTGGAAACCCTGAAGCGGCTGCTGCTGCTGCTACCGTCGACATCGTCGCCAAGCTCGGCCTTATCGTCGCTCGGACGAGGCGGCGGGGGAGGGGGAGGAGGGGGAGGGGACGCGCGTATGTCATCCCCGCTATCGGCCCCACCTAGCACGGCGGCACCGCTTGCGGGAAACCCCGGGCTGGCGTACACGGGGGGGACGGCAAGCAACGGAATGGTGTCGCTTGGTCCGGTGGGGAGGAGGCGCCGGGGGCTGTTGGGTCAGGGTCCCCGACGGGGGCTGTCGGTTCCGGCGGCCGCGACTGCTGACTTGAGGGTGTTTTCTCGGAAAATGGTTGCCAGGGGGTTTTCGGCCCCCCGAGCGGAGCAGCTAGAGGTCTTGGCGCAGGTGTGTGTGGATTGGTTGGTGGGGTGTGGGACTGATACATACCGCGCGTTTTTTTTTTTTTTTTAGTTTAGCGGTGTTCCTTGTAGAGTACTGTTGGGTTACGTTAACGGTACGAACGTGTGTTTTCCTGGTCTGAACCTACCCCTAAGTTTATTTGCAACTTCTCGGTGCTTGGAGCTACCAATGTCTGCCTGGTCGGTGAAAACCCGACATGTCCCGTCCCGGCATTGTAGGGGTGCAAGGGTGTATGGTCATACGACTACGGCCGTGCATGAAAATGAAGTACCCCCCGCCCCCCAATTCCCTCCCTTACCCGCATAGCCCCAACATCCCCTACCCCGCCCCCTAGGCGGTCGTCCCGCCCCCTGATCGCCGTGCCCCTTTTTACTTACACCTATTTAAACTCCCTGCGTATGGTGGCTCGCTAGTTCTCGGCCGGTCTGGCGCAGGCCCAGCTCCTCCTCCCCGGCTTTGTACACCCCCCGCTCGAAGGATGTCTACTATTGGCCGCTACAACCCCCCCCCCCCTCCGCCCTATAAGTATTTTATATATTTATAGGTTGGGTTGGCGTCGGTTGGCAACGACGCTGTAAAACACGCCTCTCACTGCGTGAGCTCGACAACCAGGGTACCGTTTTTTTCTTTTTTTTGGCGGTCACCCATGCTGGCGGTCTTGTTAGATCATTTGTGCGGGGTTGATAACCTCATCTCCGCACAAGGGGAATGATCGTATCACGTAGTGTGTATATGGTAAGGCATCCACGAGACAGATACGTAGTGATACCCACTGCTGTCTCTGGAAGTGGACACACCCGAAATTAAATCAATTCATTGGAGGCTGTCGTCCATATGCAAGTCCGCCTCACAGGCGGTTCTTTGCAGGATCAGCTCACCCTCCATGTGACTCGCCCAATACCTCACGACGCTTCGCGCTTGGTGCAAGCAATGTCTGCCTGGTTGGTGAAAACCCAACTGCTCCGTCCGGCATTGTAGGGATGCGAGGGTCTATGGTCATACGACTACGGCCTGCACGAAATGAGTACACCCCCCCCCGCCTGCCGCCCCAACAAACGAATATGTCTGCCTAGGTCGGTGAAAACCCGACATGCTCCGTCCCGGCATTGTAGGGATTCGAGGGTCTATGGTCATAAGACTACTGCCATGCATGGAAATGAACTACACCCCCCCCCGGCATTGTAGGGGTGCGAGGGTCTATGGTCATACGACTACGGCCATGCATGAACATCGCGTACACCTCCCCCACCCCCCCACCCACCCCCCCCTATCCCCCAACCCCGCTAAACTCCCCTCCTTTACTCCCGTTCTACCACCCATCTTCCACGATGCAACCTTTGGCGCGCTGCTGCTGATTTATTTTTGCGACCGTTGGCTGCCAGGTACTCAACGGCTCTGGCGCGGGCTCCGGTTCGTCCTTCGCAGTGTCCACCCCCCTCCCCATCCCGATCACCTACCCCCTGCTTTTCCGCGAGTCCTTGGGATCGCGGGGCGAGCAGCTGTTCGCCCCGAGACCACCACCACCACCACCACCACCACCGTCGGCATCGTCCCATGTTACCGCTTCTTCGGGGGGGGGAGTGGGGGGGGCGGGGGTCGCGGATGGGCGGAGGGGGGGCGGGGAGCTGAGGGTCATGTGCGATGAAATTTCTGCCATGGCGTGCGTGGAGCGAACGTCAACCATGGGACGGTTCCTGGGACAGGTGCGCCGGTCTTGGTTTCTGGTACATATGTTACACGAATTATTACACTCAGCTAGCAAAGATGTTGTTTTTTTAATTTTTTAATATATATATGATATATGATATATGTTATTCTATACTATGCCAGGTACCTTGGCGCTACGTAGGTACATGCTCTAAAAACATCCCAACGCTAAAAATCCAAGTGGATTTTCTCCCGAGACTACTGTGTCTGGGTGCTGTTTTTTTTTTTTTTTCCCTCCATCCTGTTTTTGATCTTCTTCGCACTTCTGTCGCTCTCCCTCCCTAGTCGTAACTCAGACTCAGGGTCACAAAGCAGGCTCCTCTCCCTCCCCCCCCCACTACGTTTCTTGTCATGATTTTCATCGCGCAGAGGGATTAGCCTTCCCAACGCTCGTCGATTTTCATCAAATTTTGCTAACTCACGCTCTCGCGCTTTCCGCTAGTCAATACCTGGTATATGTTTTTGTCCCTACGAGCATGCACTCGGGTAGGGCTCGAACCCACAATCTTGGCTCTAACAGGGACGAGATTCACCTGTCATTCCACCGGGACGCCGGCTTCTGTATAGCATTAATTCCAAGTAATTCCTTCCCCCCTCGCGCTTCTGTACTTTGTCAGGGTGCCAGCTTTTGGTTCCACGTGTTTAGTTCCGAGTGTGATTTATCTGTGCCCTAAACTTGTATGGGCTCCAACTCTCTACATACTGTTCACTGTGTAGTGTACATCACTCTGGACTAAAATTTAATAACCATTTACTTATCATGTTAATGCCTGAACGTATCTTACATTTCCGTCCAGATTGATACCAGGTAAATTTTCGAGTGTCATTTTTTTAACATCCCATAACTTAACCCTCCCCCCCCCCCCCCCTCCCTCCATCCTGCGCACACATCCCGCATCCCTCACACCGCGTGGAAACCCTCGACGGCGTTTTAAGGCCGGGAAAGGGCTGGATTTGCGACGGGGGAGGATCCTCCTGGAGTTGGAGAAGAACGATCTCCACAAAGACGACGCCCTCGAAGTGTTGGAAACCCTCACGGGCCTTGCCGAGAGCTACGGCTACTTCGAACAGGAGGCTGGGGACGGGGACGGGGGCCGGGGAGGGGGGGCGTCGTTTGACGACGCTTGACGGTTTCACGTTTGCTAAAAAAACAGTCCCACTCTATGGTAGTTCGAAGCATGTTTTTACCGTAACCGTGGGTACGGTACGGTACGGTTCGGTACGGTACGGTACGGTACGGTACGGTACGGTAAAAAAAAAGTTTCATAAATCCTGTTGGGGATGACTTGAGGGGGGGGGGGGGGGATTGACGCCGAGATATGACGAACACAGCTCTGCTGCTATTTTTATAGTATCGCCCACTGCTGAGCTGTTTTTTTTTAATGAAAAGCTTGCGGTCCGAAACATATCGGTTCATTTTTGAGGCGTATGGCATGGGCGCCCCGCAGGCAGCATGCTCTCTTACCGTAATCGTGGTGGTGGTGGTGGTGGTGGTGGTGCTGCTGCTGCTGCTGGTGCTGCTACTGCTGCTGCTGCTGCTGCCGCGCGCCCGCACTAGTCATTATATACTGTGAATGATACCGAACCTATTTTGTTTGTGGTCGCCATCTCAGGGGCGCAAAATGGGTTTCGAAAAGGGGGAATACCTCGGACAACGTTTTGTGGCTTTTCTCGAGTTCTTAGGCACGGACGGACGGACGGACGGACGGACGGACACGTTTGGACTTTCACGTTTCGTCATGAAATACCCTAGTTGAACCTTTGGAGAGTACTTTTAACCCTGTTCAACCCATTCAGAACTGAAACAAGATATCCCACACTAATTCCAAGTATTTTATCCCCAAATAGGTGGGACCACCAGTTCTTGAGGGGTCAAGTTGAATCCTAAAAATTGACGGTTACAGCAGCAGCACAGCGGCCACTGCGTGATTGGTGGGACGATATGATACAGTGGTTGCTGTCCGAGTTACAGCGGCGAAAATTAAGGAGCCGTACTGCAAGAAGAGAACGAGAACGTTATTCCTTCCCGTACTTCTGGTTGCCTACGCTGATCGTGGATGGGCTGATATCATATATAGCACCCGAAGCTGATATCATATACCTAGCATTGGTGTGGTCGCCATGTCACCACTCCCCAACAAAGATGCCAGGAGACGGCACTTTTACCCCTTGACGGACGGAATGCCTTGACGGACGTGCCTTGACGGCAAAAACCGGGGACACTAATTAAAAATCCCTGTTTTTTCAAACGCCTGTCCGTATTTTTGAAAATCTGTATTTTCTTCTTGATTATTTTTTCCGTCGTTTTTTTTTCTCGTTCGGAATTCAGATCTACAGCAAGGATACTGGTATATCACAAGCAACAACGAGCAACACAGCAATATCCTCGTATGATATCTTCTTGCTCCTTCATGTTTTGGAACCAGCAGCACAATAAAAAAATAAAAAATAGGGGTTTCCACAGAGATGGTGATGCGTTTTTCTAGCGGGGATAGGGGACAATCCGTCTAGACGGATGGAAATGCCTTGACGGACGCCCTTGACTGACTGACTGCTTGACGGTTGCCCGTCTCCTGGCATCTTTGCTCCCCAAAGGGGGTACGGTCACGATCTGGCCCCGTGTGTGAAACGTTTTGGCCTGTCGCAAAAGAGTCCGTGATAACAGATGGCCGCGTGCTATAGGGCTGGATATCTGCTGATCTACCGCAACAAATCCAGGGAGAACACCGTATATGTGTGACCTCCCTTGAGTTCCACAACTGTCAGATTTTGTTGCCCACAGACCCTGTAGTCCGCGCGATGGAAGTATCCCACAGCTGCCGTTTTTTTGTAATTTTCTCTACCAATCTGTCCGGAATTGTAAGCAATTTTTTTATACATCAATATTCAATAGAAACATTGCTCATATTTCGGGAAGAGTGGTGTATATGTATGCCTTGTTCGCAATGGTTGGACGTGTTGTACCCATGGTACACGCACTCGCCTCTCGACAGCGTAAATTAATATGTCCTGTGCTCTTCTTGGTAATATTTCTCTGCTTCACTTCGATGATGCATCCAATTAATTAATCACTTGCGCCACAAGGCATCTCTCTGCGCGTTTTGTTTTTTCGCCGCACACGAAAAAAAAACGCTCCGTTCAATTCGATGCGTCCACTTAATTCATTACTTGCACCACACAACATCATCTCTCGTCTGCGTTTTTTTTTAATTTAATTTTTTGCCGTACACGGAAGAATAAAAAAAAACGCCACCTGCCTCTCTTCCATTATCGTCGAAGCAGAATCGTCGGTAACAAAACGTGTGCCCAGCAGCAAGCAGCCTTCCTGCCCAAGCGGGACAAAATACACACTGCAACAAATCAAGTATACACTTTTGGTATCAGAGTACTGCGCGCGATGCCATGAAAACGAAGCTACTACGAGCACTTGCTTTTGCAAACACGATTCACAAGTTTACTTCGACATTACCTCCTCCTTCGAAACAACTGGACGCACACGGTTTGAGGACACACGACAAAGCACTCGGAAGTAGAGCTGGAACGTTCGTGCAGCTATCCCCCCCCCCCCCCGTCACGTCTGCCTGGTTGGTGAAAACCCAACGTGCTCCGTCCCGGCATTGTAGGGATGCGAGGGTCTATCCTATGGCCATACGACATGAGTACACCCCTCTCCCCCACCTCCCACCCATTGCTCCGTCTCGAAAGGGGTGCACGGTCAATGGCCAAATGACTAAGGCAAACAACAAATGAGTATACGCCCCCCCCGTGATATTGACACCGTACTGCCGTCACAGATGGTGCAATACCCCGGTACGCCGGTACTAACAGGGTGTTGCACATGGCAAACAGAACAGCGACGAGTACCGTAAGGCGGTCGCACTTCCGCACTCTATTTGCTTGGCTAAGTTGCCCCTTAAAGCGGGGCTGAACACCTGTGGCGGCGCCAAAACACTTGGAATTTGAGACAAAACTGAAATTCCATGCACAGAGTAGCGCAGCACTAAAAAGGGGGTGTCCAGTTCCAAAGGCGTTTTTAGTAGTAATCTCACCAGTGTAGGCCTTAACCCCTTAAGAACCGGTCCCCCGTTTTTGGGGACAAAGTACTTGAAATTAGTGTGGGATACGTTTTTCAGTTCTGAATGGTGCAGTCCCGGTGTGGGGACAAAACACTTGCAATTAGAGTCAGATTCAGGTTTATGTACAGTGCAGTACTAAAAAGGGTTTTAAGTTAAACCCCTGACCGGCTATATCGCACGCCGAAAAACGAAAAGTCCCCCATGCGGAGGGATAGACGGTGTTAAACGGCGGAAAGCTGCCACCGGATGAATGGTCTAGCCTGTGCGACTACACCCCCCATGTCCGAGGTAGACCCGGAATTTGTACAGGTTTGACCGCATTCAATCAAGCAATGGATTGATCTGACCGCCCACGTTAGGCAACCATTCACACCTCAGACAGATCATCTGCACATAGATCGTGATCTACAGTAGATCATCTGCAGATATTAGATCCTGATCTAGATCATCTACATATATATCGTGATCTAGATAATCTACAGATAGGTCATGATCTAGATCATCTACGGATAGATCATGATCTAGATCATCTACAGATGTATCGTGATCTAGATCATCTACACATAGATCGTGATCTAAATCATCTACAGATAGATGATGATCTAGATCATCTACATATATGTCGTGATCTAGGTAATCTACAGATAGATCATGGTCTAGATCATCTACAGATAGGTCATGATCTAGATCATCCACAGATACATCATGATCTAGATCACCTACAGATAGATCACGACCAAGATAAAAAAAAATCTACCGATATATCATGATCTAGGTCATCTACAGATAGATCATGATCTAAATAATCTACAGATAGATCATGATCTAGATCATCTACAGATATATAATTAT
>MEHQ01003153.1:0-110260 GCA_008828725.1 Saccharina japonica | reverse complement strand
GCTGGCCATAGAGAAATTTAGCGGATACAAGACAGAAGTGAAAGAAAGGATAGAAAGAAGGGAAAGGCTAGCACTGAGAAAGAAGGTGGAAGGGGAAGAACACTTAGAGATGTACGGGGGGTTGAGAGAAGGAATAGGAATGAAAAGGTATCTGCACGGCCCAATGGACTTCGCGAAAAAGCTGAAACTGCGATTTCGTGTAGGGGACCTGGACCTGCCAGAAAGAAGGAGGAGGTATACCAGTAGCCGGGAGGAGGAGGAAGTAGATGCACAGATGTGCCCATGTGGCAAAGCCATAGAGAGTAGAATTCACATAGTGGGAGAATGTGAAAGGTATAAGGAGGAAAGGGATGTGCTAGAGGAGGAGATGAGGAAAATAGACGAGTGTGACATAGAGCAGTTTGGTACACTAAATAGTAGCGAGAAAACGATCGCTATCTTAGGAGATAGATGGTGGCCACAGGCGGCGAAACAGGAAGGGGATAAGATTAGCAAAAAGTTTCTTTGTAATATATGGAAACAACGTAATGAGCGCCCAAGTGTTGGAGGTGTCTCTATTAGGAGTATGAACGGTGCTCCGTCTCGAAAGAGATGCGTGGTCAACGGTCAAATCAACGACTAATCAGGCGAGCAACAAACGAGTACCCCTCCCCGTCCCAACAAAACTCACACCACACTCACTTTCTTTCGCCCTCCTCCCCTCCCTCATTCTTCTCCTCCCTCATGCTCTTGCGCTCGCCCGACACCGTCAGCACACCGGATGCGTTGTCCACGTCGACAGTAATGTCCTCCTTCTTCACGCCCGGGAGGTCAGCCGTCAGCTCGAACCCGCGGTCGTTCTCGTGGAAGTCCAGGTGCATGCCGAACTTCCCGTCGCCGGTGGTGCCGCCGCTGCCGGCGCCCCCGACGGGGATAGTGCCCGCGAGCATGTGGGCGGCGGGGAACCTGGTAGCCAGTCCCCAGGGGGACATCAGCAAGTCTCGCTCCATCGAGTCGAACACGTCGTTCATTGCGCCCCTGCTTCATATCGCGCGACAAGAGATGGAGGAAAAAATATACAAATAAAAAAATAAAAAAAGGGAGTGAGGCACGTATCAAAGAGGTGCTCGACGGAAATAAAAAAAGAAGAGATAACAACATATTAGACCCCTTCCCGGCGTGTCATAATGAAAACAAAAAACTAGCGCAAGCGCACTGCTGCGGTGGAAATGTTCTGGACGAAAATGACGAAAAACGAGTTTTTTTCATATGTGTATTTTACTTGGGTTTAGTATACCCCCTGCCTCCTGTCTTGGTCTTGACAATAGGTACTACGGGGGACCATAGTGAACAGGACCTACAGCATATACGAACACCTATGTATTTTGCATATGTTTACGAATAGTATTTGGTCCCCTCTTTTCGATGGTCATCGGTAAATAGTCGGGTGTCGTTGTTATTTTTTTGTATCAGTACGAAAGACCCTTGGGCGCGTTATTGTTTAATTTGCAGCGAGAGTGCCAAATGACCAAAAACATGATGAAATAAACGAAAACTTCACACCACGAAAGCGATATATACTAGGGCTGGACACTGGCACAGCCAGCACATATATATATAATGGCAGTACTAATCTACTGATTGACCCGGCCAGTAAATACGCCAGTAGTAGGTGTTATGTTACGTGCGTCCCAGAAACATGCTATATATTACAATACGGAAACCCACCAAACACGTTTCGGAAGGAGAGAAGAGAGAGAGGAGAGAGACAGTACACTGCTTCAATCCAGTATATTGATTCGTTCTGACGGCAGCATAATCGCTACTGGCTTGAGCCAGCCAGTGCCCAGCCCCAATATATATACCACTCTGTTCCGACATAACAGCAACTTTTATGCATTAATATTCAATAAAAACGTGCTTATATTTAGGTACATAGTGGTATACAGTAGTGGCACGCCAGGAAAGCGAGGGCGACTACAACTACAACTACATGCCGTAAAGCGCGTTGAGCTCGCGCAGCATCGTTATTATTCAGCGGTCGACGTTTCGAGAACGGGGAGGCCCCTCTGCCACAAATGTCGGAAGTATTAATAGTACGTACGTAGGGTGTGTTGTCGGAAATATTTGGTAAGAGAGCCTTCCGAAAAAAAAACAAAAACAAAACAAAACCAAAACAGTTAACATCTCGGGCAGATCGTAAAAAAAAAACCCGCTTTATGATCTGCTGTAGATATTGCGCAACGCAGATCGATTCCCGATCTTGAAGATCTAGGTCACGTTTCCGGGTGGGACCCATATAGAGTCTGCATGATCTCCTAGCACATGGTTGCTGGGTTGGATCTGTACTAGGATGTGTGCACATCATGCACAGCCTGTCACAACGGCCGGTGAAGAACTGCTGTAGATGATCTACAGATGATCTACCACGGAGGACCATATAAAATAGGACCAGGTATTGTTCATGGAACACAGGGAAATGTATTAGGTTTCTGTGTATACCCGCACAGCAGGTCCCCTATTTACTGTACATAGGACCATGTATATTGTTGGGAAAAACAGAGAAAAGTATACTGGTTTTTGTGTATACCGTATATAGGTCCTATTTACTATGGCCCCTCGTAGATAGATGCTCTATCATCTTTATTGAGTACACGGAGGGGAGGATAATTGGTTGGGTGAGATTGGTGGTATTCGACGAATTGGGTCAGCTTTTTCATTCTGAACGAATAATGCCCTGCACATTGTCGGAAGGCAAATAATATTAGAATAAAAATCTGTAGATGATCCGTCCGAGGTCGAGAAAAAAGTTCCCGTTGTCGTCGAAAAAGCGAACTCTCAAAAACGACCGCACCCCTGTGCGGACTCAACGGGTTTTATGTAGGAACGAAAGAACGTGGCGGGGGTGGAGGGGGAATGTCGGAGGGTGTCTCCTGCGACGTGCATAATAATAGGTTCCATGGCCGGCTCAAAGTGTAGACTACCAATGGGAAAACTCTCTTCCGCGACAATACGCTGTACTGATAAGTAAAGTGGCTGGAAAAAGGAGAGATAAAAAAAGGGAGTCAGCCCACGTACGGCCGGCCAGCCTGCTAGAACCACTCGACCAGGGGGTGACTCAGAATTCCAAGTAATTTGCCCACAAAACGGAAGTGCGGTTCTAAAATGAGTTAAAACGCAGGTTGCAGCCGTACAGGACACGCAAGGCAGATTTTTTATATATGAGATAATACACAAAGCAACATGATCCTATCCGTATCCTACTACTGCTGGGCTTTCCCGCGCTGTTCACACGAGACGGTTGGTAAAACACCAAAAAAGCTGTCGCTGATTTCGGTAGCTATCTTGGGGCAGTGCGCGGAATAGGGCCGGTTGCCGCTATAATGCCGGCATTGTTCGGAAGGCGAATACAGTACGCGACAGACGTTAACTAGGACTGGAGTCCCGTTTTGGGGACAAATTACCTAGAATTTGAGTGGTGTGTGCCCAAAATGGGACTGCGGTCGTAAAAGGGTTAATACTCTGATAATTTAGGAATTTGAGACTGAGATTTTGGGGGGAAAAAATGAAGAATGCGACCTCTTTGTACTGAAATTTGTGTGGAACACACACATCCAGTCTTGCTTGAGAATTCCAGTCCAGCCAAAAATAAGAGATTCTTAACATTTGTCGCGTACTGTACCGGCACTGTAGAGAAACACTACTGCTGTGCCTCTCAGCCCGGGAACTAACAAACCCAGCTTGGCAAAATACGATATATAGCCAGCACCTACCCGGGGATTGACCCAAGCTTGACGATACCTAAACATATACTGGTAAGTATTATCGCCATTAATACGTAGGGACTCTTGGAGCAGGGGGTATCTGTGGGCTTGTCGTCAACTTCTGTGCGGGAGCGTGACGACGGACGCTTTTCAGGCAACTCGAAAAGCCTTCCTATTATGTATTTTTGGCACGGGTAAATAGAGAAACTCCCCTATTATTCGCTCGCGAGAAGAGGCTACGCTACCCGTGTCCATTATAATAATCCTGCGAGGGTGCTGCCTGCTGAGCTATAGGGGTGAAAGATCGATCAATTACCCCCAGCAGCCTAGGGTAGTCCTTACATCACTAGCAATGTCTGCCTGGTCGGCGAAAATCCGACATGCTCCGTCCCGGCATTGTAGGGATGCGAGGGTCTATGGCCATACGACTACGGCCATGCATGAAAATGAAGTACACCCCCCCCCCCTTCTGAACGGCGGGATCTTTGGGACGTCGGTACCGCATATACGGCCGTGCGTTGACCTTCTACCCGCTTCGTTGCAGTACTTGGGGGTGCTTATATGTACGATTTCATAAGTTATTATCGAAATCACCAGGACTTACGTACCTATAGTCTGAACGTTTCCTTGCCGACTTGATTTTTTCACTGAGAGCGCGAGGGGAGCGCGAGTTGGCAAGACACGACGACGAAAGTCGGCGCGCAGCTTGGTGGTAATGCCGAACGAACCCTCTGCGCGAATTCACAACCAAAAAGGCGCGTGCCGGGCGTGGGGAGAAGGGAAGAAGCACCCGTGTGACCACCGCAGCTTTTGTTCAGCTCTTCTACAAACAGTGCTACTATTAATAGTGCTAACAGTAGTCTGTAGTATCGCCGAGGTTAGCAGCTCATGCGAGAGGTAGGCTGGGAAGCGAAAGAGGCGTGACAACAACAAAAAAAAAACGCATTAGTACGTACTATTTTCAAGATCATGTGGCTGGTGGGCGAAAAGACCATTTTTCGAGCCGGTTATTTATGTTCTCGTTTATTTGCTTTTCCCAGTGTGAGCCTCCATCAAGGCAGATACTGGCGCGAGAGTATATACAGTACAGTGGTTGACGTTCCATGGTGCAGTGCGTCAACCACTGCCTGCTTACTCGTAGGCGTATGGGGGCTCCGCGATCCCCGGCACCCCCCACTATACAAAAGCCACTTCTCGGAGTAGGCCTGCAGCAACAAGCTGGCCAGAAGGGGAAAAGAGGACGTGGTGGTGCAACAAATACATACACACACACTCCCTCGGAGCGCATACAGTACAGGACACATATTGATACATACGTGCCTGGTAAGAAACAGGTTAACAAGAAAGCTAGGCTGGTATTTTACAGGAAAAATGAGAAATTTGAAATTTGAGCTTCGTCATCTTGAAAATAGTGATAGAAAGCACCCTCTCTAAGATAAGAAATCCAGCCTGGGCCAGAGTTCCTGGTTCTTACGTATTATGAATAGGTGTCCTGTCGCACTGATTGTACACATACGGGCTCTCACTCAACAGTGACCCGCAGCAAGGACAGCACAACAAGAAACAAACAGGAACTACTACTTACGACTAGTACGGGGGATCATAGTAAACACTAGTAAATAGGACCAAATATGGTTAGTAAAAGTAGGCGAATATACAGGTTTTCGTAACAACCGTAGGTTCTATCTGGAGTCTCAACGGCCAGATAATCGATTTCGCCCATATAGTATCAGTCTCAATTCTCAATGGCCAGATAATCGATTTCGACCATAGTACTACGAGTTACAACACCACACTGCTGTACATATAAATACGTAGCTACTGAAAGCTTCTCGCAAAACTCACGACAGGTCTCAATGGCCAGATAATCGATTTCGACCATATAGTAAAATAGGACCATATATTGCTATATACGAGTACGCGTAGTAAAAATAGGTAAACATATACCTGGTGTAGGTTTTTGTCTATACCATAGGTTCTACCAGGTATTTACTACGGTACCCCGATCTCTCAGAAGGGCAGATGCCAAGATTCCTCATCTGCTGCAGGATCTACTGCTGTGTACGTAGCTCACGTTTTCTGGGCTGGAGACGTATCATTTGCATTATCTACAGCTGTTACACCTCGGAGAGGTCAGAGGGTGTGCGCATGTGCAGGACCTTCATACTGCTGTAGTGCAGGTATTATTCTCGTGCAACCCTTGTACCACCCAGGGATCATGTGCTACTATGATACGGGCACACTTGTATCATTTTGCACTGCAAGTTCAACGGGAATGCGTCCGCGCGTAAGATATTAAATAAAATTATTATAAATACGTCAGCTGTGAGTTCAACCGATTGAATAGTAGATATTGCGACTGCTATACTGTACGTGGCCGAGCAGAGCACGGGGATGTTGAAGAGCAGCAGCAGCAGCAGCAGCAGCAGCAGCGGTGAGAGGGAGCAGTGACAGGCACCACGAGCAGCGGTAGCAGCAGCGGCAGAAAGAGCACCACAGCACCACAGCACCACAGCAGAGAGCCGACCAGCACAGCAGCGGTGCAGACAGCAGATCTATTCTCACTCTGAACCGAAATATAAGAAACCGTTTAATTGAAGTTTTATGTGTCAACGGTGCTTGTAGTTTAGGACATAGGTGTATATCATAACACACCGCTGTGCTACTCGTACGAGACGCACCAGATAGATTCGCACGGAGTCTCAACTTCCAAGGTGTTGTTGTTGTTGCGTTTCTTCTCCTGCGCGTGGGTCAAAGGTTGCAATGTCGAGGCAAGGGTGGTATCAACCAACCATCCTACATACACCAGACCAACCCCTCTGCACCACCGCAGCAGCAGCATCACAGCAGCAGCAGCAGCAGCAGCCCCAAAACTAACCCCGAGAGAGAGCAGCAGGACGGCGCAAACACTCGGCAAAGTCACAGGTGTACACCCACCCCAGTACCGCAGCGTCGACCACAGGACTACCTACTACATATACAGCAGTATACCTGTACGTACATTTCTTCTCGGCCAGCTGGGCACGCCAAAATACCCACCCACCCACCCACCCACCCACCTGAAAGGGTCGAAGGATCCCGTGCGCATGAGACTCATGACGGCAGCAGAAGCAGCAGCAGCAACAGCAGTAGTAGTAGTAGTTGTTGTTCTTGTCCACTTCTTTCAGGCAGGCCCACTTGCTTCTTTTCTCCTGTCTGTTTTTGTTGTGCTGCGCGACGAGAGAGAGGACGCTCTTCTTGCTGTACTCTTGAAACTGGGGGTGAGGGCGATGGGTTGGGTAGCGGCCGGATGTGGTTGTGTCTGGGTCTGGACTGCTGCTGTTGTGGTGAAGGCGCCGATCAAGCAATCAATGCTGCTGTTGTGCCCCTGGTTGAGCCTGAACTTTCGAGAAAGCTGGTTTGTTTGGTGTTCCAGAGCATAATAGAGGGAGCTGGCGCGAGCTGGCTTTCTTCCAGAAAAAAGACAGGTGTTTCAAGGTGTTGCATGATTTTTTTTTCACGGTTTGTCCGAAAAAGTAATGATCGTTTTAACTTTCATGTTAATAATAAAACGTTCCTTATATTTTCGGACGTAGTACAGGCAAAGCGCCTCTCTGGCTTCCAGAAATCGAAAAAACGCTGAAACCTTGAAGTCTCGAACTGGAAATTTCTCCGAGTTTCAAATTTCAAAATTTCAAAAAGGATACTGGTCTCGTACCTGTGGGTAAAAATAAAGCGGCACGGAGACAGCTCGAACAGCTCTGATCGATTCCCACTTATTTTTAAAGATCTACAAGGGCTCCGCTGCGCGGGCGGCTAACGCCGCCCGCTACGCTCGCGGAAGGAATAATAGAACCAAATGTGAAAAGGGTAAAAGAGGAGCATATATTATTGTAGCTGCAACTGGCGACTTGATAATGCCAAGAGCTCCATATGTATGACGGCAAATACAGGACAAAAACGATAGTGGTGAACAACACGAAAAAATATCGCTAAAAGAAAGCAAAGCTTCGCTCCGAGGGCGGTTGACGCCGCCCGCTACGCTCGCGCAAGGAAAGGGGCAGAAGAAGTCCACTATGTGTAAAGACCGACTTGAAAAGGCCAAAGAGATTCATGGTGCAATGCAACGAAATACTTATTGCTGTACGCAACTGAACGTACAGTACCCGTCTACTACTGCTGTATTGTGATGCATGAGTACTGGTATGCGGCATGTATGTGGCAAAGCAACTATCATACCTGTACGGCGACAGCAGTTGTACACCACAAACAAAGCAAAAAACACAAAGAACAAACGAACGTACAGGCGACTTGCAAAAGTATACGACAGTAGATCTCCATACTCCAGGACAACAAAGCTGTATGTTCGAAAGGAAGAGAAAGCACAGCAACATGGCTCGCAGGACGGCGCTGCGCTGGCTGCTAGGGGTGTGAATTGTGCCTTTTTCGTGACTGCTATGTGTGGTAGTACAACAACAGCAGTAGTAGTAGTACCTTCGATCTTTATATATATAGAGAGAGTATGAAAGAGAAAGCACAGCATAGCACGAGCGTCAATCAAGTTGTACAAAAATCCACAAAACTGAGAAAGACGTACATTACGTACTCGTACTCGAACAAAACGCTCCCCGCCCACCCGCGATCACTTCGCCATCGATTCGGTCCGGGTCGAGCTCTACTGCCTCTCTGCCCCAGTGAGCCCCGTGGCCCACCTCGCGTGAAGCCCGGTACTACCGACTCTTTAAAAATATTATAAGGCCAAAGAGATTCATGGTGCAATGCAACGAAATACTTATTGCTGTACGCAACTGAACGTACAGTACCCGTCTACACAAGTGAGCTCTCGCTTCGCCCGCTCTGGAGGTTGCTGATGTCTCTGTAAAAATAATGTTTGTTCGTATAATAAGCACCGTTGAACTTGCGGCTAAATGTTCTTTATTACAGACAAAACGATCATTATAATGTCGGACATAACTGGATTCTATGCAGCAGATCAACAGCAAGGACCTTCTGCTCCACTCGTGTCTCGATGGAGCGACGCCACGCTAGCCAAACGGAAAAGCGACCGCGCTCCTTCTGACCACCTCTACTTAATGGCCAGCGCCCTCCCGATACCGCCGATAGTAGTCCGGGCTCGCACGCGCTGTCGTTTCTCACTGGGGTACACGCAGGAACCCGAAAACGAAGAAAGAGAAACATGAATCTCGCACGACAATACTAAAACTGGTACCCCAAAAATTAGGAACAGGAAGCAGCAAGTAACGAAAATAGGAGCAAACAAAGAAAGCTAAGAACTCTGCGAAGGATGTCTATACAGCAGACGTTGAAGGACATCCCTGATCTGTATGATTTGCATGGTCTAGCACATGTTTCCTGGGTGCAGTCTGTTCTACTGCTGCTGCTGTACTGTTCGGTACAGCACGACGAATATATATATACAGGACACGGCAAGTTATATACCTGGATCGAATGTATGTGTGGAATTGTTCATGTTCTCGAATCGTGTGGTGAATATCGGTCCCACTACTATTCGAATACGGTCCGTCCCGTCCAATCAATGCTGGTTATACCATACCAGTATACATGTACGTGGACACAATGTGACAGATGCACTGCTCGACCTGCTTGAGAGTCTGTGCCTTCTCGTGTACTACACAGCAGTACCACGTATTTGGGCCTTCAGTACTGCTCATACTCCAAATACTCCGAGAATTCAGGCCGCCAGTTTTTAAAGATCTATACAGCAGACGTTGAAGGACATCCCTGATCTGTATGATTTGCATGGTCTAGCACATGTTTCCTGGGTGCAGTCTGTTCTACTGCTGCTGCTGTACTGTTCGGGAGAGCACGACGAATATATATATACAGGACACGGCAAGTTATATACCTGGATCGAATGTATGTGTGGAATTGTTCATGTTCTCGAATCGTGTGGTGAATATCGGTCCCACTACTATTCGAATACGGTCCGTCCCGTCCAATCAATGCTGGTTATACCATACCAGTATACATGTACGTGGACACAATGTGACAGATGCACTGCTCGACCTGCTTGAGAGTCTGTGCCTTCTCGTGTACTACACAGCAGTACCACGTATTTGGGCCTTCAGTACTGCTCATACTCCAAATACTCCGAGAATTCAGGCCGCCAGTTTTTAAAGATCTATACAGCAGACGTTGAAGGACATCCCTGATCTGTATGATTTGCATGGTCTAGCACATGTTTCCTGGGTGCAGTCTGTTCTACTGCTGCTGCTGTACTGTTCGGTACAGCACGACGAATATATATATACAGGACACGGCAAGTTATATACCTGGATCGAATGTATGTGTGGAATTGTTCATGTTCTCGAATCGTGTGGTGAATATCGGTCCCACTACTATTCGAATACGGTCCGTCCCGTCCAATCAATGCTGGTTATACCATACCAGTATACATGTACGTGGACACAATGTGACAGATGCACTGCTCGACCTGCTTGAGAGTCTGTGCCTTCTCGTGTACTACACAGCAGTACCACGTATTTGGGCCTTCAGTACTGCTCATACTCCAAATACTCCGAGAATTCAGGCCGCCAGTTTTTAAAGATCTATACAGCAGACGTTGAAGGACATCCCTGATCTGTATGATTTGCATGGTCTAGCACATGTTTCCTGGGTGCAGTCTGTTCTACTGCTGCTGCTGTACTGTTCGGTACAGCACGACGAATATATATATACAGGACACGGCAAGTTATATACCTGGATCGAATGTATGTGTGGAATTGTTCATGTTCTCGAATCGTGTGGTGAATATCGGTCCCACTACTATTCGAATACGGTCCGTCCCGTCCAATCAATGCTGGTTATACCATACCAGTATACATGTACGTGGACACAATGTGACAGATGCACTGCTCGACCTGCTTGAGAGTCTGTGCCTTCTCGTGTACTACACAGCAGTACCACGTATTTGGGCCTTCAGTACTGCTCATACTCCAAATACTCCGAGAATTCAGGCCGCCAGTTTTTAAAGATCTATACAGCAGACGTTGAAGGACATCCCTGATCTGTATGATTTGCATGGTCTAGCACATGTTTCCTGGGTGCAGTCTGTTCTACTGCTGCTGCTGTACTGTTCGGTACAGCACGACGAATATATATATACAGGACACGGCAAGTTATATACCTGGATCGAATGTATGTGTGGAATTGTTCATGTTCTCGAATCGTGTGGTGAATATCGGTCCCACTACTATTCGAATACGGTCCGTCCCGTCCAATCAATGCTGGTTATACCATACCAGTATACATGTACGTGGACACAATGTGACAGATGCACTGCTCGACCTGCTTGAGAGTCTGTGCCTTCTCGTGTACTACACAGCAGTACCACGTATTTGGGCCTTCAGTACTGCTCATACTCCAAATGCTCCGAGAATTCAGGCCGCCAGTACTCTATTAATTACTCTCAGTACTCGGCGTACGAAATGTACTCGATACTTGGAGTATACACTTACTTGGAGTGTGAAGTCTATTAGGAGCATATGTGCATCATTTTAAAGACTCGGCTGTTATTACTCCCAGGTTCTGAGAGCATGTGACTGGCGTTTATAGCATTTCAAAATTCACAGATGCTCCCATTACCTGGGAGTATTACAGTAGAGTATTTTAGAGAAACAACACTTCACGTACTTTGTGTACTCGCAGCATTTTGAGATTTTGGACTGCGGACACTGCCTATACTCCGAGTAATTTAGATGTTTGTGCTCCGAGTACTGCTTGTACTCGATAATAAGTACTGCTCATACTCCCAGTACTCGGAGTATTTGGGCCTTCAGTACTGCTCATACTCCAAGTACTCCGAATATTTCGGCCACCAGTACTCTAATACTCTCAGTACTCTGAGTACGAAAAATACTCGATACTCCAGGATACTCGGAGTATCGAGTATACTCGGAGCATCTGTGGACATTTTCCCGTTCAGCATCGCAGCATTTGTCGCACATTCCGTTATACTTTCAATGATTATCTACGTGCTTTTTCTGCTCCCTTTTCCCTACTTTTTTTCAACCATGTTTTCCATATCGTACTGTGTCGTTCGCTTTCTTTACATCACGAATTACACAGTACGCCTTTTGGCCCCGCGTCGTTCCTACCGTGGAATATCTCACATAATGCGTACGCACATTGTCTACACAGCAACCGTTTGATGTCAACGCTGACTGCCTGCCCTTCGCTAATCGTTTGTCCTATCTCCATCATTGTTCTCATAATATACTTTATTATCTTGCATACTGTTTTGCCTACGGTGCTTATTAATAGTAGCGTTATCACTCTACAGTTCCTAGGGTTAGTCTTGCCTCCTGTCTTGAGCACCTACACTTCTGTCCCTTTTCTCCAGCGCTCAGGTACTTCCTTGTTTCTGAACATCCATTTATACAATTTTTCCACCATAATAGTACGCATTCCTTCTCCCACGTACTCAACCAATTCATGATATATTTCGTCTGCCCCTGCTGCTTTTCAGACCATACGACGCTTCGACTAGGACCGTCCACGCGAAAACCAGACATTAAACTTTTCAGCAAACCGACTCCACCGATTGGATAGTTTAACGCCGGTTCAAGTTATATATGCTGCAGCAACCTCGACCATGACAGTCCTTCGATCGCGGTGAGTGGGCGCTAGGCCTAAACGTTAACCGTTTCAGCGACCAAGGCAACACAATGCCTGACACCAGAACTCTGTAGCGAGTCGGGCAACACGCCCACTTACACGGGTCGATTGAAGGAAGACCCGAATGCCAAGTGCTCCAGGTTGGCCGGCCACACTGTTTCATGGATCGGTTGGTTGAAGCGAGCACCGAACACCAAAAAGCGCCTAAGCGAGACAGGCCACACAATCCGGCCGATGCGCTGGTTGAAGCATTCCCCAAACTGGATAACCTTTAGCATGGTCGGCTGGCCACCCAACGCTGCTGATAGGCTGATTGAAGCTAGGGCCAAACGTAAAACACAACAGCGTGGTCGGCCACACGATTTGGTGGGGTGCCCTCGTCCACTTAACTCGAACGGCAAAATGTTGCAGAGAGGCAGGCCATACGGTTCCTGGAGTCGGTTCGTTGAAGGTTGACCCAGGCGACAGTTTCTGCCCGCCCCAATAATTAGCCAAGACCACCCCTTGAATAGGGTCGTCTGAGCTAGAATCGGATTTCAAGCTTATAAGGGACAAAGGCCAGACAGCCGTGTCGATAGGGTGGTCGAGCATACATCCAAACGCCAAGTACTGCAAATAAACCGGCCATACGACACGTTGGACCGGCTGATCGAACTCTTCCCCGATTGTCAAACTTAGGAGTGATGGAGGCCAAACGACACTAAGCGATTGGCTGTTTGATTTTTGAACCAAAAGTCAAGCACTGCAACGAAACGTTCCAGACGAATCCAGCTATGTTTGTGTTGAATATGCTTCCAAACGTCAAATGTGTCAATGAAGCCGGCCAGGCAACCTCGTAGAAATGCTGGTTGTATGACCGACAGTTGATACTCAAGAGGTCATAGGATTGTTTATCGTCGGGTATATATCACTTTTAGTTTTCTCCAAAAAGAGTTTTCGGGTGAGGTATAACGCTCCTTAAGGGATCGCCTTCATAAAACACATGGCGCACCTCTACCGCAGCATTGCGTCGGTAGCATGCCTTTTGTGAAACCACAGCAGTGTGTCGGATGAAAATGCTGATCGGACGGACACTATACTACCCGGTATCCTCGATCGTGTCTGTTGTACAGTACATATACAATACGACATTCTGATTCGCACGACGTCAATGATAGACCGTGGCTAGGCGTCGGGAATGTTTTCCCCAACACACGATGTATAAGAGACATATTTCGCTCGTCAAGTCCGCAGCCTTATAGAACATGGAAGCTACTCCTACCGTATAGCACCAGTCGTAGGCGATGCAATACGCCAAGGGTGCACACTTTGTTTTCCCCCGAGACCCACACTACCCCCCCCCCTTCCGTCTCGAAAGGGATGCGTGGTCAATGGTCAAATGACTAAGGCAAGCAACAAATGAGTACGCCCCCTTCCGCGCTTGGTGCTAGCAATGTCTGCCTGGTCCGTAAAAACCCGACATGCTCCGCCCCGGCATCGTAGGGATGCGAGGGTCTATGTTTGCACGACTACGGCCATGCATGAAAATTAAGTACACCCCCCCNTACCCCCCCTCCCCCCCCCCCCCTCTCAGCCGACCCTAAATGCGAATGTTTTTGTTCAAATTACACACTCGTTTCGAAGCCATATTAACGTCGAGATGAGTACTAAACATCCATTTCGAAGCCGTATTGAGGTCTGACGCGTTGTCGAAACGATTTAATTTTGGTCGAGTGTGTTCCACGGGTAAGTCGTTGGGTCATAAACTTGATGGCCGTTGCAGCCTGAATATATACCACCTTTTACCATGGCTCCAACAATAACTCTTACGCCGGGATCCTCCCCTCTTGGATCGGGATGTTTCGGGGGCGGGCCCAACCGAGACGGAGGTCTCTCTGTGTGCTTGTGTGCGCCCGGTTGTTCGAAAGGTGGGATTAGTGTTTGTAAGCAACTAAATGAAGGGGTTGCTTTGATTATTTCTTATTTAGTAAAAAAATTGCTTGGTTAAGCAACTTAGTTGCTTATTTCATTTGTATGGCGTTTAGTGTGTTGATACTAAAACCTACATATTTAATTATACGGAATTTCAGTATCAGCATACTAGAACCCATACGAATATGTCGACACTAAAACACATACACCTTTTGTTCGTATAGGGTTTACTAAGGGCATTCTAAAACCCATACCTGGTACACTTATTCTGTATGGCGTTTACTGTAGTATACTATGTTAAACTTCATATAGCTAAAATAAGCAAATAAGCACGATATGGTTGCTTTGATTATGCTTATAAAAAGCAAAAGCCAAAAACACTTGATTAAGCATGCTGAATTTAGTCGCTTACCAATACTATTACGGAGGACCATAGTAAGGGCCCGTATTAACGAGTATAAAATAAATTCAATTTGGAAAAATAAAAATAAAAATTCGCTTTTCATTGGTCAACACACGCATCAGCACCAATTTTTATGCCCCAATATCCTAATCTTTGGTGCTGGTGCGTGTGTTGACCAATGAAAAGCGGATTTGAATTAAAAAAAATCAAAATTGAATTTTTTTCTTCTTCGTTAAAACGGGCCCTAAATAGGACCATATTTTGTTAGTAAAAATAGTTAAATGTATAGTTTTTAGTGTGTAACGCAGGTCCTATTTACTAGGGTCCCCCGTAATAGGTGGGAAGCGCTCGACGTGCGTCGTTTTGTGCGTCGCGCCCATTTTCGCCGCGTTTTCGACGGTTTCAAGAAACAGTCTCGCCGCGTTTTGGTTCGAACGTACCGCAGCTCCTCTAGTTTCCAAAGCAGAGGCTCGTAGGTGCACTGAGCTCGGGGAGAGGATTTGCGGTCGACGCCACCCCCCCACCCAAGGCGACACGCTTGCGCTTGCCCCGGGATTTCCCTTTCGCTAGATCGACGGGTTCAGCACCGTCCTCTTCATACTCTTCTTCGTCCTCTTCCTGTTCTTCGCCTTCTTTCTCATCCTCTTCCTCGTAAGCCCCCCCCCGCCTCCTCCTGGCTCTCTTTGACAGACTCAATGCCGTGAGCAAGGTCCTCTAGCAGCGCCCAAGATCCCTCTCTCGACGAGCCGTCCACCGAATACTTGGCTAATGGCAGCTTCACACTGTGTGTGCTGTCGTCGCGGTCGAGAAACACTTTGTAGTCGTAGAGGCGGCGGGCGTGCGCTTGAGGCTACCGCGTGATAGTCCCCCTGAGCCACCCGATACCCAATCGCAGCAGTATCGGCCGCTTCACGAGTGCCGCAGTCAGTGCGGTAGGTGCTGAGCTTACCAGGACATACCCCGTGGGGATTTCGAGGGGCAGGGGCTCCTCGCCTTCGGCGAGATCATCGTCGACGTCCAGGGTTGTAAGTTCGTCGTTCGCACCAATGCGGCTGCCGCCCCCCTCCTCGTCCGAGTCATCGTCCTCGTCGCTCGAGCCTGGCGGGTGTCCGTCGTCGGCAGGAGCAGGCGAGGCCGGCAGCACATCCTCAAACAGCTCCGGCGTGCTTTCCGCGTCCAGGAAGAAGATATCCCCCTCCATACCTTCAAGGTTGACGAGGTTGTCATCGCTTCCGTCTGCGGCTATCGCCAGGCCAGTCTCCTCGAACAAGCGCCTGCGATAGTCGACGTCCACCTTGATGTCGATTTTCTTCGCATCTTCGCCGACTCATTGCGTGATCAAAATCCTACGCTGGGATGCCGTCAGCTTATTTGACTCCCACAACTCCACATGGTCAGCATCCATCAGCCATTTGTCGAGGGCCTTGCTCACGTGCATCTTAAAAAGGCGCCCATCGCCGGCATCTATGGGCTGGATCTCGTCTGTGCAGATTCTCGAAGACTTGATCTTTGACCAAACCCTCTTTGGCCTGTGCCTTCAAAATATGAAACCGGTCAGTGGTTATAATGCACCAGTTTTTCAGGCTAGCCAACCGGGTCTTGCCGGAGAGAACGGCCGCAGCGTCCATGTCAAAGAACGGTGAATAATACCATACAGCAGGGAGTCACCTGCCCGCCATTCAGCGGGTTTTGCCTGAGGGCCCGAGGATGATTTTTGTTTTCAGCAAAAGGAGGGGAAAATATTGAAAAACAAACGGGAAAAAAATACTTCAAAACATTTTTACCGCTGTACAGTACGTGCTATTGTACTGCTACTACTGTAAAAAGTCTGCTGCTGTCAAGCCATCTGGTGGCAGTGGTGCCATGGGTGTCTTGGGGCCCAGGCCAGCCACGGGAAGGGGTCAGCTTTCTTAAAACTTAGGCAGTGACTAGGCTGAGGGCTTTTTATTTTTTTCAAAATTTAAGGCTGACTTTCTACTGAGCTACTTTCTTACGAGAGGGCCGGTACTGTACACAGAGTACTCAAAACTCAAAAACAGACCAAGAGGACTTGCCGCTCTGAATGATGGAGTGACTCTATGCTCTATGCCAAGTCAAGTCAAGTATATTAGTTTCGTCCCCAGTCCCCAGTCTAATATCAAGTCACTTGTTGTGTATAGGAATTAGTGTTGAGTCGTGGTTTATATAGGATTTAGTGAAGCCCCCCCCCCCCCGCCCCCTCAGCAGATCCGAAATACAAAAATTAGTGTGGGTCTCGGGATTTGTTTTTCGTCCTTGAATATGCCTCTACGCGACCACTGCGAACGTTCATGAAATTACGAACACTCAGTAAAGATAAGGCCGCTCTAAGAGGTATTATTGGGCGTTTTAGAACCGTCAGTCCGTGCGCGTGGACTGCGGGATGTGCGAGTGCATGCTCGGGTGTAAACGTGCGATTTTCCTAACGAGTTCGCAACCATGTATCGTCTGGGGCTCATTTCGAGGTTGTGCCAAGGCCCCATGTACGGTATTGCACGATGCCATACGCCTCATGATCAGCCTATCGCTCCGTGGGTCATTCGACGGCTCCATATGCCACCTGGGTGCTTAGTTTATAAGTTGCTATATTTACGTATATCAGAGTATATGAACGCCCCCACCACTCGCCTTTTCCGCGCATCGCCCCGGAATGAGCCAGGCCTTGAGGCCCAGACCGCGGTCATATGCATGACTGCCCAGCGGGTTTGTCCGAGAACAGGGTGCATACTCAAGATGTTAGTGTGATATGGTTAGCTTCACACAATTTAAGCGCAAAACGCACCGTCGTTGGTGGAAAATGATTGTTTGGACTATAGGGGCAACTATGTGCTAAACATCCGAAGCAGCATTTGATTCCTCACCGGGTGTCGTACGTACTGCTGTTTGTCGTACGGCTTGCGGTCCCCAAAAAACCAGAGGGATGTACATTATTAAACTTTTTCGTGGCACGTGTCGCGACATGCCGCGACAGCCCACGGCGTGTCGCGGCGAGTGTTGTGGGGAGTGTCGCGGCGAGTGTCGCCAACCCTAACCTAAGCCTAACCCTAACCCTAACCTCAACCCTACGTGTCGCGGCCTGTCGCGACATGTCGCGTCACGTGTCGCGACACGTGCCACGAAAAAGTCAAATAATGTAGATCCGTGCAAAATCAGCAGCAGCAGCACAAGTCTACTGGTGGCCATTTGGGTTCGTTGGGGTGGGGGTCTACAAAATCTGGTTTTGGCATGAGGTTGGCCATATATGCCAAAAGTCCCTGTTTGCACAACGTATACCCCCACAACCTCTCCAGGTTGGGTAATGTGGTCCCAACGTGTCCATTTTATTTTTTAGTTTTTTCTTGCGTGGTGCTTATTGTGCCGTTTGACAAAAATCGCGAAAACAAATAAAGGTACGACACAAAACGACGAAACAAGCAATCGAATAAACTGCAAAAAAATGAAATCGGGGGAAAATCGAAATCTGAACTTAAACCATACGAAATAAATCGGCGCGAAACATCGAAACACGAATTTCGAAACAATATTAAAAATCGTATTGTACATATTACGTACGTACGTATCATATGAATATACATAAAACAACTATAAAGAAATTTCACCTCAACAGCTCACTCGCGTTTGTATGATCAACAACAACGTGGCTCGTGTTTTTTATATACGTTCTTTAAATCCCGCCCACTGTTTGCATTGCACGAAACCATGTTCGTTTGCAACAAATGCTCTTGTTTAAACAACAGCTAAAACGTATGTTAGAATTGAGTAATTTTTTCAAAAGTTGGGCAGAAGACGCTTTCAGGTAAGACGAATGATGTGCACCACGTACGTACGAGTATATTTTTTCATAGTCGTATCGTAGTCCATTCTGTTCTGCAAGAAAACAGAAAACTCGTACAAAAAGTTACTTGGTTAAAGTATGGATTTTCATTGAGACACAAAATAATAAATTTGTCAATATTAACAACTTTCCGTGACAAATTCGACTGCCTCAAACATATTTTGACTTGATTTTAGTGTTGTTGTAGTGAAACGTTGTCTATCAATGATGATTTTACCTTCATTTAGATATGGGTGTCATCATCGATGTGAGAACGCCGAAGACTTACAATCCAAATAAACTAGATTTAAGTATTGGTTTTCAGCCATTCAAAAACCGGTTGTTTACCTCAAAAGTATGTTTTTACTGATTGGTTGTTGTGTAGAGTACTCGTACACTAATACTGTCAATACCTACAATAATAGAATAACGAGCAAAACGAGCGATAAGCGCTGCTTTCATTAAATGTTGAGGTATAAACGTTGCTTATATTTAGCTACAGAGTGATTCCCTGGCATCTTTTTCCCGCTTACGTGTTTCTCCCATCCTCTTGGGCATATCTACAACAAAACTACTGCCACTCTCTGCCGACTTATACGCGCTGTTTTTATTGAATATTTAGGTATAAACGTTGCTTATACTTAGGGACATAGTGGTATTTCGTGCCGACATATAAGCGCTGTTTTTGTGCAGACATATAAGCCCTTTTGTATTACATATTTAGGTATAAACGTTGCTTATACTTAGGGACATAGTGGTATTTCGGGCCGACATATAAGCGCTGTTTTTATGGAGTGTGTGGGACCTCCATCATACTACGATACGAGTTATGACGTAAACGCGTGTCACTTGTTTCGCAAGCGTCTTCCAAACTGTTTGTGTTCGAATATGTGCTTCTACACAGTAGCGTCAAACCGCACGTTTACCGCATGTTAACTCTGCCGAACTATTTCCCTTTGAGTACGCGTCAAACCGCACAAGAAAAAGGTGTTGATTATAATTATTTATTTTCAGGAGCGGGGGTGCAATCTGGGCAAAACAATAAAATAAATTGATCACATTTCCAATTTTATTATTTTGTACCAGATATAGAGTCAATTAATTATTTTCGGAGTTCGGGCACACGATAGATATGTTTAAAAGTGTTGGACATAAAAAATAGGGCAGCGGCCAAAAACAGGTACACCTGGTCCGTTCGGGGCCAAAAACAGGTACATACTAAAATCAAGTTAAAACGACCTCACGAACCTGCCGTTCCTTGCAACGCAAAGTAGAGTTTTATTTTATTTTATTCGTGCTCGCCCGGTGGCTACGTATACCACCAGTAGCTGCTATTAATAGTACATTCTGAATGAATAATACCCTGCACATTGTCGGAAGGCAAATAATATAATAAAAATAGTACGAGGAACGAACGCCTGCTGCTGTATTCTACCTCATCAGCTTGCGACACCCCTGGTATTCCAAGTCAACCACAATCCCGAAGGGGAGCCTTCTATCTCGTATTATTTCGGCGGAGGTGTGCAGGCAGATACTATGTGTGTGTGTCGCTCGAGTGGCGTGTGGTGCGAGGTGCGAAGGGAGGAGGCGGTCTCCGCGTACGTCGGCATTTGTATAGGGGGCATAGGGTGGAACTATGTGAAGGGCCTAAAAACGACAAAAAAAAAGGTGAAAGTCAAGCAGAGTAGACAAAATCACAGGTATGTACCTGGGTTTTAAAGAGGCAAAAGCAGGTATAACGAGTTTTGGACCAATGACAGGGCACGTGGAGTGCGTTTTTGCCTTGATTTGAAGTATGTACCTGTTTTTGGCCGCAAACGGACCAGGTATACCTGTTTTTGGCCGCTGCCCTAAAAAATACATTTCGTAACGTTGCAAGAACGTCTGGCAACTTGACAACCTTTACACGTTGTATTAAGATATCAAGAGGAGATCTCACGATCGAAGAGCCTTCTCGTACGTTGCGGTACACTGTGTGCGTCGCCCCAATGTACTGAGGTTGTGATTTCGCCACAACGTCCCGCAACGTACCCAAATGGCCACCTGCTGTGTACCGTACTACTTTTTCTGAACGATTGGCTCTCTGTCCAGCCATGTAAATCTAAACTGTGTGATGTACAGCAGCCGTGCACTGTTTTTGTTTACCACGGTATTGCTATTGCTACTGTAGTGTTACAAACATCGCGCACTTCCCGCATAAGCTGGAGTCGGCCTTCTGGCGGGTGAGAGTCAAGCAAGTTGGTAAGCGAGGACTAAAGACTGGCGACTTCTTCCCCTAGCTCCGGGTACTAACCGCCGCAGTATCGTGTCAAAACCCAATACGTGAAATCAGAAGACCATCAGCACAGCACAACAGCGGTACAGCTTACAGCTAGCGTCTGAGATAAACGGAAGGACTACAACACCAAGTCGGCATCAGGAGACTCAAGAGGTGGGTGTGTGCGATTCCTTCCCGGTTGCTGTACCACGGTATTTTGTTTGTCTGTCTGTCTCGAAAAAAAATCTCTGCTGTGCCCGTCGCACCCACCGGTATATATGCTGATGCTGAGAAGGCTGGCAAGCGCGAAGGGCGATTAGTGCATGGCAGCCGTGTGCCCAGAGTTTGCATCTGCTGCTTAGGCTGCCGCGTTCCTCTGCCGTGATACAGGTACGCTCGACCACAGCAAGAGTTCCAAAGGCGCATTTCCCCCTGTTGTTGCTTCTGCTCCTTTTAGGAGAGAGCGGGTGTGTTACGTAGCCCTCTCCGACCAGTCTTCACCCCCAAGGTGCGGCGAATCATTGTCCTTTTTTTTGCAATCCGAGGAAATTTCCGAGAACAATTGTTGCGTCTTGCTTCTTCCGCCGTCCGCTACGCTTTCGCGCACAAGGAAACATACTAACTGCAAGTGGAGCGGACATTGGACTTGTTGTAGATACAACGTGTCGAATTGCAAATGTATAATCTACCCTGCAAAGAGCTCCTCCGAGTAGGGTGGTTGGGAGATTGCGATCGACGGAACACCACGTGCTGCATCCTGACTTCCCTATATACTCCTGCCGTCGAACTTCTCACCACCACCGCTACTGCTGTTGCAACAGTACTGAAGCTGCTGCGTGTGTATGCCTGCCCAGTGTATATACATACGTGTGATTGTGCTGCTGCTGTGAGCCCCTCCCCGGTACCAGGTATCTCCTTATACTGGAACCACACACCCCCATTCCCGTTATTCGTTTTTTTTCTCTCCGATCCGCCAAACTCCAGACTGTCAAGACATTCTACTATAATCTACTCTGTAAAGAGCTCCTCCGAGTACCAAAACAGATGTTTATGGTGTAGGCCGGGTAGTCTTCCACATTGTAGAGGGAGAACGTTCTGGGAATATTCCCCATAAAAAAGGCGGGAAGACAAAACGCAATACAGGATACAGGCCTTGGTCTTCTCTCCTGATCCCAACCAAACCTGATCCCTCCACGGATCTGATCCCACTTGGCACCCTGCTCCCACCCACAAGGTGCAAAATTACAATTACCCCTCCGCAGAAGCCGCCGGAGGCCGTGAGCGCGAAGCGCGAACCGCAAACGGTCAAAATTCGTTGAACGGTAAAAAATCACCGATCGAAGAAACTAAAGTCGGCGCAACCACGCTGGAATCGAACCTATCATCACGGAGCTGGGCACCATAGACCGCGTAGCTGCGAGTATATAGCATCCACCCCTCTCCACCCCATTCTTTAGTTTCCAGCGATGTACCTATAGTCACAGTACGTGTATGTATACGTAGAGCTAATTACTATTCCCAGAAAAAACTTATTTCTACACTGTGGAGTACCCAGCTCGATTTCGATGTCTTAGACACAGCAGTGGGTATAGATGCTATTAATAGACGGCATCGTGTTTTCGGCCCTTTTTGTCTGTTGGCTCGCGTTGTCGCGCTCTGACCAGACCGCACTTACTTTGTTGGTTTGTTCAGGAACACATGATCTGTGCTGTGATGTGCTTGCGGTAGATGCTCGACGACAACGTGTTCGTATGTAGGAACAAAGAAAAAGGAAACACTTGGGAAAAGACTCGCCAGCAAGCAATGATGGCGCTTTAATCTCAGGGCGGCTTCCGCCGCCCGCTATGCCCGCTCACAATAAAGAAGACACAATGAACGGCTTACTATGAGCAGGTAATAACTACTTTTGTTAATAGGGTACCTAATACATCACGAATCACACACGAATACTCTACATGGCATATAAAACACACAATTTACGCATACAAATCTGCGATGCATCACGCTGGGAAAATACTGATTGTTCTGAACCAACGCGAACTAACATCTACGTTTACGCGTCGTTTTGGTTCTTTCTTTTTAAGGAAATATATCGTTCCCCCGTATCATGTCTGCGTTTATAATCGGGGTGGAGGACTCGATTTGTTTGCCTGACCGGTGTGAACCCGGCACGGAACACCCCGGCATTATAGGGGCACCAAGATAGAATCAGGGGGCGTGTACCCCCGATTGGTGATGTTGACTTTTCCATTTTTATTTTTACCTTCGCATAGCGTGTAGAGGGGAGCGGAGGGCTCCAGACTATCTGTTTTTGACTGGCTTTGATCGCTTTGCGGACCCTTCGGGTTCCACTTTTATTTCAGTATACCTTTTTTGGGTAAGTTAGCCTGTGACCACGGGAATCGACCGTGTCAAGTGTTGGATTAGTACGGACAGATGGAGGTACTGGATAGAGAGACCGGCACGGCTTTTAATGTGAAGACAACAACAACAACAATAGCAGCAGCAGTAATAGCAGGTGTGGCGGCCGCAGCAACAACAGCATCGGGACAGCAGCACTAGCAACAGCAGCAGCAGCAGTAGGACACACGCGGCCAGGCTCGCGTCGCTGTACGCTCGGCTTGTCGGTCTAACACTCGAACCCTCTGTGCTCGTACTCAATTATGCAGCAACAGCAGCAACGGAACAACAGCAACAGCAGCAGCAGTAGAACACACGAGGCATGAGTCAGCGTCGCTTCACGTTCGGCGCGGCAGTGTAGCACTTGAACTCGACGCTCCCACGCATGGGTGTATCGCATCGTTCGGCATAAATGATGTATTGTGTACCTGAAAAGCAAAAAACTTTGTGAAATCGTATTAGGCCGTCTCTTATTATGGAAGTTCGATTCGTTTTGTACGATTTCAAGCATTTTCACAAATCGCACAATAGGCATCAAATACAATTTGAAGGTACTTCCAGTCAGTAATTACGGTACATTTTGAATAGTTTGTGCTTCTGTTATTTGTTGGATACTATTGGAAATGCCACAATTCTCAAGAACTCCACACTGCTTCGATGGAAAAGCGGAGTTTTGCGTTGGAGTACCTCTGGGATGGTGGGTACACTCGTCCCGAGAAGCGCACAACCGATTTGCCCGCGTTCCCGGTAAAAAACACCAATAATGGGCATGAAAACAACAAATCGAAGTGAAACAAATCGAACTTCCATCAGACACGGCCTTAAAAGTTTTGAAATATTAAACAAAAGCTCCACCCATGTGCCTCTAAAAGCACAGTGTCACGTTGCCGGACTTACCTCGACCAACTCGCAGCGAGTTACAGCGATATCAGCACGAGAAGACTTCGTTCTAGTATGTGCGTGCACGGAGTCCGACGGGAGTGGCGTTGATGCCGTGTACGTTGAGTGCGATGTACTAACGTCGATGTTAACTGCCGCAAGAAAACACACAGAAACCAAAAAAACAAAACTTACCACGCTCAACGTCGTACGCAAGCCTCCATGAAAAGGCTTATTTTCCATTGAAAAATCAACGAAACAAAACGCTCGCGCTTCGCGCTCGCGCTCCTAATTAAAATAATAACATTTTATTCTACAGAAGCGAGCAGAGCGGTCCACCATTGAACATGTAGTTGCACACCCTCGATTCGCAAATGCTAAGAACTCCTGCGAGTACGAAAAACGCCCCCCCCCCCGGCAGGGTCCCTACAGCGGGGACGCCCGGGGCGTCCCCCGCGGCGCCCCCTCAAAAGGTGGAGAGGTTGGGTGGGGGTCGCTGCTTCGCCCTGACCTTTGCACTGTTCGGGTACAGTGCACCGGCATCTAATGCAGCCCGTACAGACGGTAACAGCTGAAACTAACAGGGTCCAGTCCAACCAAAACGGGTTTAAAATATATCAAGGATCGGTACCCCAAAACTAGGTATATCACCGGCAAACACGGGCTAAGAGGGTCTATGAGGTGGGAGAAATATGCCGTGGAAGACACTCCAGGGGACGGACTATCTACGTAGTGTTTTAATATACCCCGTTTGTACGTCGTCGACGTTTTGATCACTGAAAACAAAATGGATATGACATACATCCCAGCGGAACACCAGTTGCTGCCGAGCTCTACCTGATCTCCCGTGGGGCATCTCCCCGCCACGCCCACTCGACACGGTGGCCTTTGGTGTTCCTGCCGAAACACCTGGCCACGCCGCCCTAGTCAAAAAGCGGGAAATGCGGAAATAATCGCACCCGGAAACGGGTCGCTCGCTCCCCGATATGGTGGAGCATCGCGAATTACATTGCAACTGTCGGCACGACACAGCATACCGCGAAAGCACCAAACCGTATCTACTGTTAACTTACCAAGTGTTCTGTTAGACATACTGCTGTTCTGCTGTGTATGCATGTTTGGTCGGTGGGAGGTAGGTGTGTAAGAAGTGGTTGTGTGGGTGTGTATATGCACGTAAGTACAGGAGCACCTAGGGTAGCTTCATTGATGCCTAGGTATGTGTCTTGCTGCATATTCGTAATCACCCGCTGCTGGACGTACTGCCATGCACTACGGTAGAGAGTTGGTAAGCGGGTGAGTGGGTGAGTGGGGGCTTCGACGCACGTACATACGTGCATGAAGTGTACATCACCAATGCACGAGTACCTCCCTGGATGGCAGGGTGTCTTTAATACCACGTGTTGGTAGGTTACGTTACAGGTGGTCTGAGTCAACTGGATACCACTAGTATAAACTAAAACGACGCAATGTTTTGACTACTGCTCGTCTGCTATTCACTGTTTTACGTAAACCTTAATCGGACCCTATAGGGGCACATCCGAGTTGTTTGTCGCAACAATGGGAGTGCACTCACGAAAGGACTCTCATTGTCTCCCAACCAACACTCACACGCACACACATGCCCCTTACAACAGGCCGTCCTACTATTAAATGTTTCAAGAAACAACCAGTCCGAGAAGATCGGCGTGGGACGTCAAACGCCAACGCAGCATACGTTCAACCGGCCACACCAGTACGAGTATGTGCCCGGCAATAAGCAAGCCCTATTTGGAGAGCTTTTCCCACTCTTGTATGCTCGCCCAAGGCTTGGTCACTTTCCAATACAGTACAGGACACCTAATAAGAAACAGGAGATCTGGTCCAGGCTGGGTTTCTTATTCGAGAGAGGGTGCTTTATACACTAATTCCAAATAGAACGACTCCCGAATTTATTATTTTCCAGTAAATCTCAGCCTACCTTTCTTGTTAGCCTGTTCCTTATCAGGTGTCCTGTACTGTATCCGGTTTTATATCCACCGAAGATGCGTAGACACGATTTTCTTGCAAGACTATTTTTCGGATCGATATCGGCTGTCTGGCAAGGGTGCCCCCTGGGCCAGACTTCGAAAGGTACATGACACGGACGGCTGATAGCCGAACGCAAAGACTGCCACCAACAACCTCAGACAATCCGCTTATGACCTGCTGGAGAGTAATCTGCGCTTTTTATGCTTCTATGTTGAGGTGTAGGAAATGCAGTAACACCAAGTTACCAATTAAAATGTCTGTGTGTGCTTCCTCCCTTAGTCCACTCCGCCCCGACTCGGAAAATGGTAATTTCTAGTTGTGCAACTCAGCCTGTTTTTTGCTATTATTTGCACTGCTGTTTCGTATCTGTGTCCCTGAAACTATTTTTTTTTTCGTAGTGACACACTTAACTTTGTTCAAAAACTGGAAGTTTTGTTCTATTCGATTACAAGCAGTATATATATTATTCATGGGCATGTACTGTGTAACAAGTAGGCGCTACGGCGATTGCCAGCTGTATCCCCGGAATGCAAAGAACGGTAGAGATGCGCCCCCCTGCTATATACGTAGCTGCGGCATGTGTCGGGTAGCTGCAACTACTGCTGCTGCTGCCATATAGTAGAGCGGGTGTTTTTTCTCTCTACGTGTCTATTTAATTTTGATTGCCAAGCTATCCGCCGCGCAGCGCAGATATCGTCCAACCCCCCTAGCTTGGTGTATGTCCCTTCCAGAGGCGAGGCGAGCTTGACACCCAGAAGACCTTGAGCACGACCAGACCACACTGAGACACGGTTTATGACCTGACGAAATGGTGCGTACTGCCATCGATAGCACTACTTTTTATGGAGGCGTTCTTCTCTAAGCGGGGTCTATAACCACCTCTATGGCCGATGAGAGGCCACACAACGCGTGCTACGATAGAGGTGTAAGGTTTACCTTTTTTTGGCTGAAACGTTTTCGGAATGACGGGCCTCCTTAACGCAAAATCGTCGGAAGATCAACCATTTCTTGTCTTGCAGAATGTTTCATTTTACGCTTAGGGCCCGTTTTAACGAAGAAAAAAAAATCAATTTGGAAAAAAAAAAAATCAAATCCGCTTTTCATTGGTCAGAACCCGCACCACCACCCAAGATTATACCCCAAGATCCTACAGTAATCTTTGGTGCTGGTGCGTGTGTTGACCAATGAAAAGCGAATTTGAATTTTTATTTTCCAATTTTTTTTTTTTTCTTCGTTATAACGGGCCTTTAGGCCGGGGGATTGGTCATCGAGTAGCACTTTTAGTTTGCTAGGAAATCGTTTTTTGGGTCAAGAATAGAGTTCCTCAACTGACCACACCCTCAGAAAAATCATGCCGAACCTCTACCACCGTAGCATGCGTCACACTTGAACAGCAACTTCTTTACACCCGTTTTCCCATCATTGTATTCGAAGGAGGCCCTTGTTGGTCATTTCCTTTCATTTGTCGTTTCTCGGTTCGTTAGTATTCCTGATTTTCATTTGGTTCGTTTCCTTCCATATATATAGTACCTTTCGTGTCACACTCGTTTTCGACTATGTCTTTTTATTTTTAAATCGATCGACCTCAAAGTCATGTAAGCACTGTGTTATGTAGGACGCTAGTGTTTTCTCGTATATATAGTTTAAATTTGTTTGTTTTCGTGTTTGTTTTATTTTATGCATACGAGGGTGTCGTCGCGCATATTCCCCATGAACAGCGCCCCATATCAAAATAAGCCCAGTACATCATCCGCGTGCGTGCACACACATCGTTACCTTGAAACACGTCTGAACGGAATACCTGCTTTACATTATTCTCCCCAAGGGGGGAAAGTCACACCGCCAGCGAGGTTATATACATACCTAATTCCGACTTTCAACGTTTAAAGCAGCATCCCATTACATCATGAGAAAACACCCAAAGGGGACTACAAAATACTAAAACGTATGGATCTATTAGTTTTTCTTCAGATCTCGTAGACGTGAAGTGTGCACACGATATATATATATATGTGATTTTGTTCTTGTGTTGTACTTAGAGGTTAATAAGTCTGACACACCGACTGTCTCTTTGCCTGGATGGTTTATTCAACCCCCTTTTACCATGCCTGGTATGCACCGCGGCACCCAAATACGCATCAAACCGTCCAGACCGAAAGCAGCGATTCGAGTGGGCGTTGACGGAGCGTCAGTGGGCCTCCTGCTACGCGGAAGAGGCAGGGAACCTACTGGCCATCGGCATACGAAACTCCTATTGGCGGTTACGAATCGATGTCGGAAACGCAAGCCGGGCATCGACGTCGAACAGCAGCTGGTCTGCTTCGGGTGTCGGGCCTGGGTATGACCAGATCTTCGAAGGGTACAAAACAAAGTGAGAGGGACTGCTTGAGAGACGTACTCGTCGACAAAGACAGCACATATCGTAGTAGGCATCTGACTGCCTGTAAATATTCAAGACCATTGCGGTCAACCTGGGATAATTTCAGTTTCGAATACGTTTTGTGCACTTGCCGACTGGTCGGGAATCTCGGTGCCAAAGCCTATCCTGAACCCTAGGTAGTAATGTGCAGGGTAACACCGACCTTTGATTTCAACGATGTGGGCCCGTGTATGCCCTATTTCAACGGTCTGGTCGTGTCACACTTGTCGCTGGAGTTGAATGTACTGCACGGTTGACTGGCCTTTACCGATGGTAGTATGCGTATCGCTGACATCCGTATCTATATGGGGGAAATGTCTCCCGTGACTGAATAAACATACCAGGTGAACATTTTACGCGGGGATAAACTTGCAGCAGAACTACGCACCAGGCTGCAGTATTGTATAGGGGCAAGCGAACGACGCCAAGGTGCTAAGTTGCGGATATATTTGTAGTGCTGAACGTCAAACTCAGTACCCCGGGGTGCGCGTCTTGTGTTTGCATCCATGGTCAACAGTCGAGATTGTATTACAGTGATAAACATAGGAGATTACAAGATTTATTGTTATATACGCTGGAAACGCGACAATTAAAAGTGGTACGAAGTCGTCGCTATGGCTTCCACGTCTAACATCACTCTTATCGAGAAATGTCCGCCCCGTTTCTGAAATTGTACCACGATGTGAAATATGGGTCAATCGCCCAAACAGCAGATCGCAGCAACTTGGGTCTGGAGGCCATCGCCATCGCCCTCAACCATGGATACGATGGAGCGCATTGGTATGTGCCCGAGAGGAGCCTGCAGATGGTTTCTTTGGACCTGTGCGTGGTCTGCCGAAGCCTGGCGATGTCACACGTTCTGGTCAAGCACGATACGCCACCCCGCCTATGGTTACGCGACAAACAAGAAGCCTTTCGGAAGAAGCATCGAGCATCGCGGATTCCGTTGTTGAAGGCGCACTCTATGACTTGGCGGCTGCCCACTTCGGCTATTTCAGAGGGAAGCAAGTTGGTCCGCGTACAACACAGTTTCCTTGCTCGGTTTTCCAAGGGGTTCCTACACTCGCGATATCCCACAACAGGTGAAACAAAAGCCTGGTGGCCAGAGTCGCTTCGGAAAATGACGTTTGAGCCGTGGCTGAACGACCCAGTCGAGAATATTGTTTGGCCGACACGTCTTGAGCACTTGGTTTTCAGTCGACGATTTTGTCAACCAATCGAAGAAGTTGATTGGCCGGCTTCGTTGTTGTACATCTCGTTCAGAGATTGTTTCAACCAACGTATCGACGGGGTCGTATGGCCGACTGCACTGCGACACTTAGAGTTTGGCCATCCCTTCAACCAACCCATCGAAGCAGTGGTGTGGCCGTCCTCTCTGAGGCGTTTAGAGTTTTGGGGTAACTTCAACCACCCAGTAGAAAACACTAGGTGGCCGGCTTCCCTCGAGAAGTTGGTGCTTGGTGGTTGTCTCGACTGCCATAGCGAGAGTGCCGTTTCCCCATCCGAGCCTCAGTACGTGTTGTGTCGGTCTCGCTTCAACCAGCCGATACACCGGGCCGTGTGGCCGGCTGCTCTGCGATATTTGGCACTCAGGGGTCTCTTCAACCAGCCAATTGACGAGTGTAGGTGGCCCGGTTCCCTTGAGCAATTGGTGTTTGGAGACAGCTTCAATGAATCGATCCAATCAGTAGTTTGGCCGTTCGCACTTCAGCGTTTATCGTTTGGGTATGTTTTCAATCAGCCAATCGATCAAGCGACATGGCCCGAATCGCTTAAAACCTTAACCTTTGGACAACAGTTCAACCGTCCAATCGATGAGGTATCGTGGCCTCCGTTGTTAGATGGTTTGGCATTTGGCTTATCCTTCATCCAGTCAATACAACACGTATCGTGGCCCGATAGCCTTCAGCGCTTGGTACTCGGTTTTCACACTGCGAACCAAATCCCACGACATGGCAAAACGGTTTCTACACCCGATAAGCCTGCCAACGGGGTTGCGTGGCCTGCTAAGTTAACGCATTTTAAATTTGGAGATTCATTCAACACATCTATATTTGAGTTCGTATGGCCGGCTACTCTACAGTGTTTGGAGTTTGGTTCAAACTTCAACCAATCAATAGACCGGGTAGAGTGGCCTGCATCGCTGACCCAGTTGACGTTTGGGACGAAGTTTAACCAGTCGATTCAACTTGTCGTATGGCCGGCTTCGTTGCAATACCTGGCGTTTGGAGATGCATTCGACCATCCAATCGACAATGTTGCGTGGCCAGTTTCGCTGAAACGCTTGACTGTCGGGTCTGTCTCCGACCTGCCGATTCAAGCATTCGTTTCACGTGGTTCGTTACAGCAGCAATTGTCGCATGTGTCAACCTTGAACGAAGATTTTGACGAGGCCATATGGCCGGCGTCTCTGCAGCACCTTTCGTTCAACGTTAATTTCACGCAGCCAATCGACCAAATAGTGTGGCCGACCTCGCTGTTGTTTTTGACGTTCGGCCCGCGCTTCAACCATCCTATCAGCGAGGCAAAGTGGCCCCCGATGCTGAAGGTTCTTCGGTTTGGAGAATACTTCAACCGGCCTATTGAGAGGGTTGTGTGGCCCGTCTTTCTGAAGCGCTTGTTGTTCGGCGATCGCTTCAACCAAGCAATTCTAGAGGCAGTGTGGCCGGCCACGCTGCAGTATTTGACGTTCGGTTCAACGTTCAACAGTCCAATCAGCGCGTGCGTATGGCCCTATTCGCTGCAGTGCTTGGAGTTTGGTTCGAGCTTCGACCAACCGATCGAAAACGTTGTCTGGCCTGCAACGCTAAAGCGATTGACCTTTGGATCATCGTTCATCTACCCAGGGCAAGGTCACGTATGGCCGGCGTCGCTGCATCATTTATCAGTTGGATCTGCGTTGATCCAGACAATGGATGACATCACTTTACCTGTATCACTGCACAGTTTAACGCTCGGGTCTACCACGGACGGCCCGACTCAAGGGGTTGTATGGTCTGGCGAGGCGCAAGGTGTTCCGATTCGGTCAACCTTCAACAAACTGATCCGACCCGATGGGCGGCCTCCCTCGGTGCATCGTATTGTGTTTTGGGTTGACACTTGGATGCGGCCTATCGACACTGTGATGTGGCCTGATTCTCTGAGACATTTGGTGTTTGGTCCCGGTTTCAACCAGGCGATCGGAAACGTGCAGTGGCCAACTGCACTTGAAAGTATGTCGTTCGGCGCTTGTTTCAACTTGCCCATTAACGATGTCAGGTGGCCGTCGTCCTTGAAAGAGTTGGCGTTTGGTTTTCTTTTTAACCGAGAAATCAGGGAGGTTGTGTGGCCCGACTCTCTGAAGCGTTTAACGTTCGGTGCCGAATTCAATAAACCTATCGATGCAACCGTGTTGCCGGTGTCGCTACAGGAGTTGTCATTTGGAGGACGCTCAGACCAGGCTGCCGACAGGGCATATTGGCCGGCGTCTCTGCAGTATTGCACGATTGAGGACCATTTTAACCAACCGATCGACAAGGTAAAGTTGCCGCCCTCGCTGCAGCGATTGACGCTTGGGAACCGCTTCAACCAGCCAATCGTAAAAGTGACTTGGCCGGCCACGATTCAGTGTGTAAGCCTTGGGTGTAGCTTCGTTGAGTCTGTCGATGGGATCGTATGGCCTGCATCACTAAAGCGTCTGACGTTTGGGGTTGGCGTTGATCGGCCTATTCAAGGGCTAGTATGGCCGCCGTCGCCGCAGGTGTTAACGTGTGGGATACAATTTATTGAAGAGCGGATCGAACCGGTGGTTGTGCCTCCCTCGTTAGAACATTTACGTTTTCAGACGGGCTTCAACAAGAAGATCGACAAAGTGGAATGGCCGGCTTCCATCCGGACTCTGACATTTGGCATATCATTCAACCAGCCAGTGACCAACGCTGCGTTGCCTGCCACACTAAAGCGTTTAACGTTCGGTTTTCGCTTCAATCAACCCATTTGTCAACTGGTGTGGCCGTTTTCACTCGAGCATTTGAAGTTTGGGAATCGATTCAATCAGCGAATTGATCAAGTACTATGGCCAGAATCCCTGCGGCGTTTGGAGTTTGGGTATTGCTTCAACCAACCAATCGATGAAGTGGTGTGGCCTGATTCACTCCAGTGTTTGGAGTTAGGGTATTGCTTCGATCAACCCATTTTTCAAGTGACTTGGCCATCTACACTGCACCATTTGAAGTTTGGCGATTTCTTCAACCGACCAATAGGTCAAGTAGTGTGGCCCGATTCACTGCAGGATTTGGAGTTTGGGTTTAAATATAATCAACCAATTCATGAAGTGGTGTGGCCCTCATCACTCAAGCGTTTATCGTTTGGTTGTAAGTTTGACCAGCCACTCGAACAGGGAACTTGGCCGGCTTCATTGGTGACGCTAACGGTGGGCCGAGTCAACCGACCTACCAGGTATCCGCTAACTCATGTAGTCGGCTGAGACGCAGACGGCTCCAGGGTGGCGACGGGTTTCCCGAAACGATAACTCCGTCAAGAGGTGGGAAAGGGTCTGGGTTACACAGCAATATCCGGTGTCGGTTTGATCCGTTCTAGGTTACGTACGGTAATTGTCCAGTTCAGTAGCAGTGGTGTCAACTGCAATTCACGTGTGTCGAATACAAGTTCGGAACTACGTGGGCATCTGTTTCTCATACGAAACAATGCACAGGGTCATGTTGCAAAATATGTTGCCAGTTGATATAGTTTGTAGGTCTCCCGATCGGATTCCGTCTGGTTGAGACTGCACCGCTGTTCGTATATCGTTTCCTGACATATGACCGAGTGATATGGGCGTGTTGCCCCCTTCGCTTGGACAATCTTCTGTTGGGTGGAAAGTAAACTACTATTTTCGTGTTTCGCGTGGCTAGCTTGGAAGGTGTTTCAACAAAGGAGGCGAACTCATGGTATTTTGAGATTTGATTCAAGTTTTTACGTCTGAGCCACGCGGCGAGGCGCGTTCGATCTTCACTGTGGCAGGAACCTTCGCTACAGTAAGGGGGGGGTGGGGGTTGTCTTCGTTTTTGGGTTTCAGAATTTTGAAGCCATCCGAGCGAGCGAACACCGTAGTATTTTACGCGGTGGCGTAGGTTTGATGACCCTTAATCTGTTGCAGACGACGTCCCGCTTCGTTCTGGCTACAAAATGTATGTCGGGGGATAATGTATGGTGTTCACAGAATACGGCGGGGTTACTAACATAAGTTGGCGTCGGGGGAGCTACGGAACGTACCCACTCCCTGAGAAGCAAATATATTTGTCAAAGGCATTTTGGGGTCAAGATTATCAAGCCAGAACGAACATTCAGGAGCGGTGTCACAGGCAAGTACACTCGCTGACAGGCTTCACCCGATAGATGCCGGCACAGGTAAATAGCGTAGTATTAAACAATCACCATACCTTGCTAAGGACAGCTTGGGAGCGGATGACTGCGGAGGTAACACTTTGGTTGGCGTATTTGGCGATAACGTTTGCCTGTATTTCTGGGCGATGACCCACTTTGTGCAGCGCACTCTGGAAGATTCGCTGACATGGTGGACCGAACTGCCCCTTTGGTGGCAACCGATTGCCCCAAACGTAGACGTCGTTACTCCTGTCACAAAGACGCGTGGCCTACCGCCCCATATATAGGTATACTGTGCTTGGCGGGCGCGGTACTATGGCGCGTTTCGTGATAGGGTAGGGTACCTGATGTTGTATTGGGAACGCCTTTAGCCGGTCGTAGCACGGACTTTTGCACAGGTAGTAGGAGAAGTTAGACTACCTGGCTATTATTAGTGACGTGAAAGTATGTTCCTTATATTTTTTTTCTTCTTCGGAGCCCCGCTTACGGATCAGAAAGGGCAAATCATAACAATCAAACCAACGGAACGTAGCGAGGAGCGAACAGCAACAAACGACCCAGCAAAAGGCAGGCTATACGGCGAGATGTAGGTTCAGTGTTGTCGTACTCGCTATTTGCAGTAAGATACCCAATGCTTCCCAACGCTTGGTATATCGACATATTCATGTTGAAACAATGCGGCTGCATTCCATTATCAACACGCCAATCACATACTATTGTGGGACCATCGGCTAGCCATATGTTCGTATCGTTACTACAGGTCGTACGTCCGAATTAGCAAAACGTATGTATTGGACCTGTTTTGTAGTAATGCTCTTTACGTCTCAAACTGTTTGGAAGACTGCGCTCTACCGACCAGCGACGTGTGCTACGGTAGAGGTAGCACTTTTTGGCTGAATTGTTTTCGGAACGATCGGGCTCCTTAACCCAAATTCGTCGAACTTTCTTTTTTGTGACGAATACTGTTTCAGAGTATACTTCGGTCATAATATTTCTCATCCGGCAGCACTTTTATTTTCCTCAAAAAACAATTTTCGGTGAGGTATGACGCTCCTTAAGTGAGGAGCTCAGAAAAAACATGGTGCACCTCTACCGTAGAATATGTCCAATGGAATGTGTGTCATTTGCGGTGCAATTATAGGTCAAACCTGACGTCGCACTAACCTTCTAAAGTAATATGTTGTCTGAACATTATCGCGTAGGCTGATCTCCGTGCTGCTCTCTTGTTCGGTAGTTTGCCATTGCGATATAGACCCGATTTTTGCTTTTGTCAATGGGAATATATTGTAACGCACGCTGACAGACTATACACAAAGTTTATCTGGGTTACCAAGATCCCCAGGACGCGTGCTACGGTAGAGGTAGCAGTTTTTGGCTGAATCGTTTTCTGAACGATCGGGCTCCTTAACCAAAAATTTAACGGACTTTCATTTCTGTGACGAATAACGTTGCAGAGTATACTTCGGTCATGAGATTTCGCATCCGACAGCACTATTATTTTCCTCCAAAATCATTTTTTCGGTGAGGTATGACGCTCCTTAAGTGAGGAGCTCAGAAAAAACATGGTGCACCTCTATCGTAGCATGCGTCCCAGACAGAAAATAACCGACGAAATTTGAGTTACTTTTAACACAGTACTGTACCCGTAGTGTCACTCTGTTTCGGTCGGATAGACAAGAACATATACTTCGGGAGTCATTTTTAGCCTAAAAAAAACAGAGCCTCGCTTTGGCGACAAGGCTGCATCTACGAGCCTGCTCTACGAAACGGTGGAATTACTCAACTAGCAACGTTTGGGGCACGGTCGTCCCAAGATATTCGAGAAGAACTGAGAGAACACATTGTGTTTCCGGAACGTTCTGGTTCTCTCGCGATTCCACGGGAAGGCCGTTCTAACAACTGCGCTTGAAAAGCACTGGGCATCATCCGCCACACCGAATTCAACCCATTCATCTGCAACATACGCACGGCGGACGAAGCACCCAACGCGACAGCCGGTTCTCTACTCGCTTAAGTGGCAGGCCACGAACGACAATATCTACGGTTTTATCTACCTTGGACGAGATAAACACGGGGTTCCATACATATTTGTGTGGAATCACGAGGGAACGGGAGATGACGATCGGCTCGGAGATGGACAAGTTACTCGGAATGTGGTCGGGGACAACAACGACGCAGTCAATTACTCCAGTTGTCCCGAGCTCGACAACTAAAACTGGCCAAATGAAAGCCATTGAAGGTTCAGTATCCGTATTTGTTTCTGGACGTAATCAAGACAGAAGAATTACCATCTTCGCGATATGTCGTCATAGGTGTACCCGACGTATTCCGCAACCACCCCAGGCGGTCGTCAATATTGAGTGTCTTTGAGCGTAGGTAAGTCGTTCAATGACCAGCGTCCACACGGTTGCAGTAAACCCACGCTGTGGGAAACTTTGGCATGATTGCTCCACAGAGAATACTGCTTTCACTTCGGCATGAGCGCGGCAAGTGTGATAACTGCGCTCTAGAAATCACGCTCGTGACGGAGTACGAGACTACGATGACGCTCCGACTACAGTAGCACAGCTAGAAAAACACGCAACACGTACCCATGCCAAGCGCAAGCACCCCCCACCAGCGTACACTCCTCACCAGCATCACCATCATCATAACCACCAAAAGGTACGACCACAATCAACACCGTCGTCTTGTCCGACAGGACTAGAGTATCATACGCAGTTTCCTAATTGGGTACGTGTACTTCAACACTGACTCCTTCATCCCCGTACATTGTGCCGACCACTTCTGGAGCAGCGACTGCTGGAGTGACTGCAACAGCAAGGAAACCTTTAGCAGTAGCTACTTAAAGAAGAACCTAAACTAATACGGAAACGACCACTACAGCAGGACCACCACTCTCGACACTGTTGCTACTACCAATAGTATCACAGTACGTCTTCTTATGCAGTATTTGCACCAATGTCATTACAAGTAATGCGTCGAAGGCGCAGTTGTTATGGCACTTATCCTGTATGGAACTAATGCTCTTAAACAGCAACGGCACACAAATGAACAGAGTCGGGAGCCTAGCAGTATCTAAACATCGAGAGAGAAGCACACAGAAACATGCACATATTGGAAGCAGAGTCAAAACGCCCATAAGATACGCCTGTTTGCTACTGTAGTTGAGCTATAAACATTGGCACGCGAGATTTTCTCTCCTTCCCTCCCCGACGTATATCTGTCTAGGTCGAACACAAAATCATTGCCCTCCAACAACAAACAAATATCAAAATCATGACAGGTACACACTTAAATGCGAACCAACATAACACAAATAACTAAAAAAGAAGACACAACAGGGAACATACAACCCTGCAGTTTATGGGAATCACATGGTTTTTTGTTGAATACAATTGCATAGTTTGGTCGAAGGAGTGGGACTTGTCCCATGATAGTCCATGTATCCCCCCCCCCCCGTATCCGCAAACGGTGTCGAAACTGCTGGCGACTTGACCTGACTCGTGGCGCAGGAGTTCTTCTGGAGTTCCTTCCTATGGCAACTCCTTGTCAAAATGTCCACTGCTTCGACGTCCTCGTTACGCTGCTCTCTCCACACTTTAAAGGCAATCCGCGACGGCCCGTATCTACGTAGAACCAAAAGGGGGCATTCCAGTAGCCAAAGCCGCTATGCCTATATTTCCACATATTTCAGATGGTAGCGACAGGTAACCGCCAAGCCAAATCACGAAACCAAATGCGAGTGCCTGCTGAGGCGATACGTACAAGAACGAGAAACTATACGTTGCCGTGACCAATTTCAATCGTGACGACTTCAATCACGTTGACCAAACAAAGCCCACGGGTTAGTCAATGTAAAGTCTACGTGCAATCTCCCGTCCCAGGCCCGAACGCTAACATTAACATGCATTCGTTTGATGAACACCATTGCCAAATGTCTTATCTGAAAGACAGAGCAGGCCGGAACATCTTCTGCAACGGGCGAGGCAAAGTACTACCCAGAACCAAACGGCCCACCGATTTTCGAGTAGCAAGGCTATCCGGCTGTAATTGTTGCGGTCATCGTAGTGGTCCAAACAAGTGCTGAAAACTGCAGAGAGACCGGTCATGCAAGGCCCTCGATCAATCCCGCACCAACAACAAAGCTTCAACAAAACCACCATCACCTAGGTCGATTGACTTCTCTGATGCACCCGCAAACGTGAACTCCTGGAGCTGACCAACTACTCGATCTGATTGAAAGGCTGGTCAACGCCAGCAATCGTCAGCTGCCGCATCGAAGCTGGCCACACGGTTCCGTCCAATGGCTTATCGAACATGGAACCAAACGACAGTACCCCTAGGGAGGAAGGCCACTCCACCTGACCTATCGGTTGATTGAACCGTAGACCGAAACGTAAGTACTGAAGGGAACCTGGCCAAACAACGCCATGAATAGGTTGGTCAAAGAGACTTCCAAACTCTAAACGCTGCAGCGACGGGGGCCACACCACATTTTGAATCGAGTGGTTGAAGTAAGCACCGAACGACAAGCGTCTGAGCCTCGTCGGCCACACGACCTTGTCTATTGGTTTGTTGAAGGTGTATCCAAACAACATACTGGTCAGCATTGGTGGCCACTTGACATTGCAGATTTCCTGGTTAAAGCGTGGCCCAAGGGTCAGGTACAGCAGGGACGTCGGCCATACCACCGAATCGATCGGAGTAGCCGAGTCCACCAAAAACGTTAAGAGCTGCAGAGAGACGGGCCACACGGCGGCTTCAATTGGTTCGTTGCCCGGCCATCCCTCCACCATGCTCTGCGGCGAATCAGCATGCACAACTCCTTGAACGGGCTGGATAAAGTTTGACCCAAATGCCAAACGCTGCAGCGACGCAGGCCACGCAACCTTGTCGATAGGCTCGGTGAAATTAGACCCCAACGCTAAACAGTGCAACGATTTGGGCCAGACAACCTCTCCAATTGGCTGGTTGAAGCTGTTTCCAAACCACAAGCGCTTCAGCGAAACTGGGAACACAACCTGATTGATTGGTTGGTTGAAGTTGGTACCAAACACTACACACTGCAGACACGTGGGCCACACCAAATGCTGGATCGGCTGGTTGAAGGCGGACTCAACAGTCGAACCCTTCAGCGAATCCTGCCCGTCGAACCTGTCGAAATGCTGGTTGAACTGTTTTCCAAACGCTAAATACTCAAGCAAGGACGGCCACAAGACCAGCTGGATCGGTTGATTGAAGCACGCCCCGAACGACAAGCGCCGGAGAAAGGTCGGCCACACGGTTCCTTCGATGGGCTGGTCGAAATCTTCCCCAAACCAAAGTACCTTCAGCATAGGAGGCCAGCAAATGTTGCTGATTGGCCGATTGAAGCGGGGGCCAAACGTCAAATACAGCAGGGAGCTGGGCCACACGACTCGATCGATCGACAGCGTTGAGTCAACCCAAAATGTCAAATGCTTTAGAGGGGCTGGGAACATGGCGGCCTCGATAACATGGGCGGAGGTCAACCCAAACATCAACTTATGCCTTAAACCGGCGCCGCAAACAACTCCTTGGATTGGAACGTCGACGCTTGTCCCAATTCTCAAACGCTGCAACGTTGTCGGCCACGAAACCTTGTCGATTGGATGATGGAACGCAGCTCCAAACGCCAAAAACTGCAGTAAGTCCGGCCACACGACCCCTTCGATTGGCTGATTGAAAGAAGACCCAAATGCCAACCGCTGCAACGATGCCGGCCACAAAACATTCTCGATCTCTCGGTTGAAATTGGAGCCAAACGTCAAACTCTGCAGAGACGCTGGCCACACCACGTCACCGATCGGCTGGTTGAAGTTTGATCCGAAAGTCAAGTACTTAAGTGAATTCGGCCACCCGACGACGTCGACGCGTTTGACCGTACCGAGATGGTTCGCAGACGTTGAGATTCGTTGGTTAAAATTGTCGCCAAACACTAAGCTCTCGAGCGCAGCCGGCCACCAAACGTCAGCAATGGACTGGTTGAAGTTTGACCCAAACGTTAAACACTGCAGCGATGGGGGCCAAACCACCTTGTCAATTCGCTTGTTAAACTTCGACCCAAACGATAAACGTTTTAAAGAGGCCGGCCATACCACTCCTCGGATGTTTCGGTTGAAGTCACAACCAAATGCTATATGCGTGAGAGCATCCGGCCACACTACGCTCCAGATTGGCTGGTTAAAAGCAGACCCGAAAGTCAAATCCCGAAGTGGGGCAGGCCACACGACTCCCAAGATGAACTGGTTGAAATGATCGCCAAACACCAATACCTCGAGGGAAGTCGGCCACTTAGCTTCAACGACGGGCTGGTTGAAGTTTGTCCCAAACACCAGACGCCGCAGCGAGGCCGCCCAGACGACATCGTCGATCGGTTTGTTGAACAACTCACCAAACATTAAGGTTTGCATCGAAGGCGGCCATATCACCCGGTCGATAGGCTGATTGAAGCGGTATCCGAACTTCAAACACTTTAGAGAATCCGGCCACACGACGTCTTCAATTGATTGATCAAACACATGCCCGAACGTAACGTTCTCCAGCGATGTTGACCACTTCACGTCTTGGAGTTGCTGGTCGAAGGTTTGACCGAACTCCACCTGCTCAAGGCAAGTTGGCCAGACGATGTGACACACAGGATAATTGAACGATGGTCCGAACCTCATCATCCGCAGCGAATCCGGCCACCAGGCTTTAGTCAAACCCTTGCTGTATTTCGGCGAGTTCCGTAGCCGCCTTAACAGAGAAGTCAGGAGCCTGGGTTGCTGAACCAACTTGCTCCCCTCTGAAATACACGCTGGGGGTAACTCCCATCTTACTGAGCGCGATCTTAAAGGGGGAATGCGCGAGGTGCGATGCTTTTTCCTGAAGATTTCTTGGTCGCGGCGTAGCCAAAAACGGCGTGGTGTATCCTCCTTGACTATAACGTGCGACGTCGCGAGGTTCCGGCAAGACACGCACAATTCCAAACACACAATATGGAGGCTTCTGGTTGAAACGTACCAGTATACTCCGTCGCACCCGTGGTTGAGGGCTATAGCAAAGACATCCAAGCTCAAGTCATTCAGATCTGTTCGTCAACAACATTTCCGCGTACGATGTGGTGGACAAATCGAGGGAAAGGGGGCGGAGTTCGTTACATGTGTAGGCGGTTCACCGTTTAGGAAATTTCGACGATGGGGTGGGACTACCGACGGTCCCGCTGGGGGATCCACGATGTGTGCGATTTCTCGTATTTGTAGCGTTTATCGCGCTAACAACAGGTAACACGGCATTATAGCACGTAACTTCCGATCCTGGGGCGGGGGCCAGAGTATATATTAGTCACATGGAACGTGACGTCTTGAACTGGTCACGTGTCCCACAGACTGTATCCACGGGCTATTAGAATGTTCTGTTCGAGGGGGACATAATCTTCAACTAAATCACTGGTAGCGGCGACACGGATATTGCACACAGTAGTGAGGCCAGCCAATTGAGCACTCGATGCATATCCTACAACCTGCGTGTGGTGTTCGGTTTGCAACCGACGTCACCTGAACTCAAACTTCCTCTATTTTCAGGGGTGGTCACTATAATTGACACCAAGATCCGTTTACCACAACAGCGATCCCACAAAAACCACCCTCGTCTTTTTATGCAGTGTAGCTCCAGCCGTCTCCAAAGGATAAACTATCTACCCACAACATCATCAGCGTGCTTTTATTTCAACATAGTACATATAGGTTTCACAAGATAACCTCGGATGAACTTACTTGGCATTGTCGCCGTCGAAAATCTCGGCAACACTGATACTCCCCCCCTATGGGTCAGAGCTTGTGTTTTGCGCGCCAAGCTACCCCTGGTGTTTACTCCGGGGCTGCGGGCCTGCCCAAGAGGGCTTCGTAGTTGTCTATTCAAGGTCGTTCCACCGGTCGTTCCGATGACGCATTAACTCCGAGCGTCGCTTCAGGCCTGGAACCAAACAGCGCGATGTGTGGATGTGCATGGGGCCGTACATGCCAGGCATCAGGGGCTAGCCTGCTCGAATGATACAAACAAGATACAGAGGGCTTAAGAACAAAATATTATTCACTGGGGAACAGTCGTAGCGACCATGGGATACTTGTTTGCTAACACCGAAATTGAGTATACGTAATGTCCTTTCTGCTACATACAGTTTCCGACCGGATGTGTTTGCAGTTGCCGATAAAAACAGTTCGTCGACGGTTAAAGGTCGGAGCGTACTAAGAATGTCTCTGTTAGAGTCAAGGTCCTGAGTTCGAGCCCCCCCGAGTGCATGCTCGTAGAGACTTTTTCGCACAAAACCAATATTGACTACTAGCGGAAAGCGCGAGAGCGTGAGTTAACAAAATTTGATGAAAATCGACGAGCGTTGGGAATGCTGAACCCTCTGCGCGATAAAAATCAAGGCACGAACCGTAGTGGGGGAGGAGGGAGAAGAGCCTGCTTTGTGGCCCCGGATTTCAGTTACGACTATGGCGGGAGAGGGACATAAGTGTGACGATAGTGACTGGGATGGCAAGCAGCGGCCGGGTCGAAGATAACAGAAGCTGCAACATTGGGGTTTTATTGCCCTACCTAGCTCGGCGGGGCGGAACGCAATACAACGAAAGTACACAAGTTCGTGCGACGTTTGCAGGGGTCTAGATTGCATCACTTTCTCTTGGCAGTTCATGGCATTTGCATGGGCCACCATGGAATTTGCATGGCCCCCCATGGCATTCCCATGGCCATGCAATGTATGGTAATGCCAGGTATGGCAATGCCATGGATAATGGCTCACCATGACAAACCGTACTATTGATATGGCATTGCCATGGCATTGCAACCATCGCAAAATATCATGGTAACACGCCAGGACAAGGGTTCGGCGAAGCCGTTGCACTTGCCGCGCATAGACCATGGCCCCGACATGATAGAATGCACTATCTACACTGTTTTATGTGTCCATGGTATAAACTACAGTAGCACTGCCATAGACCATCATGGCATCGCCAAAGAGCCCCAACGCAGGGCCATGGCATCCCATGGCCTTCCCACGAGCCCTCATGGCTCGCCATGGCATTGCCGTGAGTATTCATTGTAGAGCATGACGGTGCCATAGCTCCACATGGCACGCCATGGCAATGCCATACACCCTCGAGAGACACCTTGGCAATGCCATGAACCTCCGTGGGTTAGCATGGCCTTACCATGGGCCGTCAAGGTATCGCCGTGGTGTGTCATGGCAATCGTATGGCACCCGTGGCATTGCCGAGGACTGTCGTGATAGTGTCATGTGCAGGTCGTATCAATATCGAGGGCTACCGTGTCACATTGCCGTGGATCGTTGCTTGGCTCATTGGAATTGCCATGGGGGCCTGTTCTGTAGCAATGGCATGCGGCAGTGCCATTGCAATCAAATGGTGTATTTTATGGCATGCCACCAAACAACTTGCCGTCAAACACGATGGAATAACATTTCAATACCATACCATGGCACCCCCGGGGCATTGCTACGAAGCACCATGAAGGTTCGTGGAACCCTATAACGTGCTATCGTGAACCGCAATGACAATATCGTCGCGTTGTCATGACGCCGCACGGCAATACCATGGGAATGGCCATGGCGTGTTATGACGCACCGTGGTTAATCTCACGGCAAGCCATGAAAACAAAAAACTACATCCCTTAGGCGCCCAGAAGACGCGCCAAGGAGGTCATGCGGGCCCCCGACGATCGCTGTAATGAATTCGCAGCAGCTCCCCCCACTGCGCCGCAGTCGAAAGCTCAATATAAAAATTGTCCCGGCCGCCGTTGAACAGCTTGCTTACGTACTATTAATGAGCAAACTCCATACCAGTACGTTTTAAAAACGATGGTTAAAAAAATGTATCACTGTCAGCCTGTCATATTGGTGCTGTTCGAGCTGGTCAACTTGAACGACCCAAATTCCTTCAGCCACGAAAGTCGATTGCAAAAATCTACATCGAATGTCACATATGTCGAACAATACCGACCGCCAGGAAGAGTGGAAGAGGGTGACATACATACATAGTTTTTCAGCTACATCCTACGGCTGGCTCTGACGGCAAAAATGGGTCCCAACCGACCACGGTATTTTACACAAGACACAGTCAGGCGTTTCTGCAGAAAACTATGCTTTTGCAGCAATATCTTCAGAACCAGCTGGTTCCATGTGTTTCAAGGGGCGTCAGTGAAAACAATCACGTACATACTACAAGATTGGACTGCGTAGGGCCAATATAAAGTCATTTTTAACGCCCAAAGCTGATCTTGTACTGAAACCAAGCAATTACTAGGCAACTGCCACAAAATGGGTGTTGTTCGCAACAGCTCACCAATGTTCACGCTGTTGGTTGGAGATAGGCCCTGCAACTGTACAAAGGTGTTCTTGGAGCCCCTTCTAAGATCTTGATGAGTCTTAATTTGTGTTTTTGTGTTTGGTCATGGGGAAACCATGGTTTCCTCAGGCCAGGAAATCCAAACCCAGAAGCAAAAACGAGAATCTGACCGAAACATTGAATACAACAAACAGCAGCAACAACAACAGTCCTTAACAGATCGGCAGGGGTTCATGGAGCATGCGTGCAAAATTGCAGGATCTTTTTCCCACAGCCGGCGTGAACTTCGGACCCAGACTATTAATGGGAGATACACATTGTGGGTATGCCCGTTTTGGCCTTCGTTTGAAGCATTAATCACGAAACCTGTACCACGCTGAACTCTCCAATCAGACAGCTACATACGCGGGCGAGGTCGTACCCCCTGTAAGCCGTGAGACTTGCATCGTCTCAACAAAACCGGTCATGGTCGTCAACCTGCTGGGGGTTATTGGTGTCCCTCTAGGCAGGGTCGGTGATCATCAGCAAAACAGTTGTCAGTTTGTGCCAGCGTCTGAGTTGGTTTATCTGTCCCCCTGATGCATCGAGCGACCTACCCATAGGCTTTATAGAATCGCCAATGACACAACTTAATAGACCCACCATCGACACGGTCGACTGACGTTGAGCGCCTACCGGACCCAAACATCAATACTATCTCCTACGCAAGCAGCTATTGATGTCATGAAAATAGGTCAGGGTGGTTACCAGGCGAACTTCACGGCACACGCCAACCCTATCCCGGGGCTCGAACGCCCAACTTCCAGTTTGTTTTCACATCGAGAGCACAATACGTCAAACGTTCGCTCCGTAGTGCTCGCAATATAGCCCACCGGACAAGAAATGCGTGAAAAGGGGTGGGTAAAACATTAGCTGTTGCCTCCTTGGTCCCTGTGTGCGGCCGTGGGGGTGCCTTATGGGTTTCCCGTATAAACAGTTTTGCAAGGATACGCGTGGTGCATGTCGGGACGGGAAAATATGGGCGGGATGAAAAGGGTAAGGATGTTTGATCCAGGGATGATAACTTTTCTCCTCGGGTGCGGCGGGGCATCGCCGTTGTTCCGAGGGGTAACTCTCTCGCCGCGCGCGCTTCATGAGCCCTGGACACTCCTAAATCATCAATTGCGCCCGGGGTTTCCACACCATCCGGGGCGGTATCGACCTGGGGGGTGTCCGTTTTCGTACACTGGTTGTTGGGGTTGTGGATTTATTGAAGGAGGTTTGGTCCGGGGATGGGACCCCATCGTCCCCGGGTGCCGCTGGCTTTTCGTGAGCCTCAGACAATCAGTGATCGATGGGGATGAGGTTTCCACACCGCGCGGGACGGTGACCACTAGGGAGGTCAAGATGTATCGTATAATACGTACCTGGCGATGGTATGCCGACGGTGTATTACACCGTCGAGCTCTATAATAGATTTTATGATAAATAGATTCAACCCACGACTACCCAACTTCCTACCGGGCAAGGCCTATGGATATACATAACGGCCTCGAAGGTATCATTGCGACCTGTAGTCTACGGGGCGAGAGGTTGCCTGCGGCGTCCTATGGTATTCGTCCAAACCTTCAAAACGTTCTATTTTTTGCGACCGGAGAGGGATCTAGAGAGTTTGTCTTCTGTTTTCTACGGTCAAATGTTTTTTTTTTCCAGACGCCTGGCCGGCCCACGCCACATATCATCGACCAAGGTGTGAGCACTGTGACACTAGGATGGGTCGGAGCCATTGACCAGCGTGATCCGTTCAGAGTTCATGGCGGGGTCGTTGGGTTTGTCGACCGATGTCTACCGAGGATTCTCTTGAAAATTGTCTTCAGAACTTGCCAGAACAGAATTTTCTTGAGTATTGCGCGGGCTCCGGTGACGTTAATAATGTGCCAGCCTGGTCCCCGTCGTAAAAGCTGTGTTTTCTGGTACAGCGTACAGCAGTATGTACGACGAATGCCGTAGTTACACTTCGACGAATAAATTGATAACATGTTACGGTTCAACAATATAGCGGTTGTGCCGCTTTGTCGATGGATTTCAAATTAGCAGGTTCCACACGATACGTACGAATAGCATCGACAGGATATATCAGGTATCAATCAGCGCATCGTACGCCGAAACACAACGCGTCCTACACCCATACACGACAGCATTCACGATATATACCAGGTACCAGAAATCGTATTCTGACCGGTATGATACGAGTACACGAGACAGCACTCATACACCCCCCGACACGATAGCTTCCGCGAGAGCATAGTCGCGTCGACATCGGTATTTTAGTCAGCAGTAGTATACTGTAGTAGTTACAGCAGTAGTAGTACATCCGAATGCACCACTTGATAAGACCGCCCGCCATTGCAGTGTGCGTTTTGGTCTGTCTGGTGCTACTCGCGATGGATGCTGATTGTACGAGTATGCGTAGCTGATCTGTTGTATAATTCGTATGGCCTTCCTTCCGCCTCATTGGCTATAACTCCTATGCCATGTTCATATTCCACATGCATCAATCTGGCCCTACCGCCGTGGGGGCGGGAGGGCCTTTTATTCTAGTATTATATTACTGTAGGTACATTTCGAGTTGGTTTTACGTGCTATTTGTTTTTTAGTTCAAATCAAGAGGAGCTGTCGGCCCAACCTAGCCCTAACCCAAACCCCAACCCTAGCCCAGGCTAAGGTTCGACCCCTCCGCGACTTCACCGCGCATTTTGGACAATCTAAAAAAAAGTGCGGGCTACCTCGGGGCTGGCACAAAAAACCATACCAGGTATTATATTTTGTACTTCATCTGGTACGATTTGTGGGTCAAGAACATGGCAAAGGCGACTGCTTACGGCAGGGGCTCGGGCGCCAGCTTTGTGTTTCATAGCTACGCTCCTCGCAGACAAAGCATGCCCGTATACAGACAGTCGCAATCATATAAAAAAATACGTCAAACCCTGACGGGCATGGTGTCATGCGTCACCCAAGGAGTGCTTAAGCTAGACACAATTGATTGGGAAAACAAAAAAAACAGTGCGTACGTAGTACCTGTCTCTCCTTGCCCTGTATTCGGCACGATACGTACAGTATATATTTTGTACTGATTCATCTCGTAGAATGAGTTCGGTCGCATGTGTACTGCACTGCCCCGCATACTTTCCATCTGTCTCTACCAGGGTATGAAGGATCACGGTGTTTTTACCCATGACTGGAAGTTTCTTGTGGAACTACTGCTGCTGTTGTTCAGTGTGACTGACGACTACTTACTACTGCTAGCAGCTGTGGTCTACAGCAGAATTGAAATCTTTCAGCGGTTACAGTAAACATCCGCAACGACTGTTTGTAAACAAAACTCCGTACCCCTGTTGGGGGTCTGCACCCCCGAAAACTGATACCAAGTCTCTAAGTAGGTTATACTGCTGTACTGCTGCATATACAGGCAACTTTACTGGGGCACGTATAATACAGAGCCATCAATACTCGTACGAGTAACCTCTTAAAAAACAGATAGTACCAGTGTTTTTCACTACTACTGCCTTTTACGATGTAGATGGGGAAATCGACGTCCCCAGCTATCAAGTCGTGTTCCGCAGCAGCTCGGAATGGCAACAAGAAACATCGAGCGCGTCGCACTCCGCATCCATCCACGTTCCGAGCCCGCTTCTTGTCCGGTTCGGGTGTGGGTACAGAGGAGGTTGAGTTAGGGATTTTGGGACACGGTTTAGTTTTTTTGGGTTGAGCCTACCGGCTCGCACGCGCATTCACGCCACCATTTCAACTGTTGCCTAGCCGGAAAATCGCGAACAATAAGCAAACCGGCCATGGAAGATGCATCTGCAGGCGTTGTCAAGTTTTTTACAGGATAGGACTACGAGTATGTACTCTTCGACGGTACGAGTATGTATAAGAACTGGTCCCACGAATTTGGGGACAAACTACTTGGAATTAGTGTGGAACATTTTTTTTTCAGTTTTGAATCCCCCCACACAGACAAATCTCGAAGCCGATGCAATCTATAATGGGGAAGGTGATATATGCATCTATCTGTGGAAAAACTCTCCGGTATAGTTCCTAGGCCGGCATTTTCGCTAGGTGAGTGTATGAACTCCAACCACACAGCATTCTCACCTTAGCACAGCCTTACAGCACAGTCAGTCTGAGCAGCCTGCTGAGCCCTGTTCGTTTGGATCGTGTCAGCAACGACGGTTACAAACGTTGTAGAGGGTTGCGTATATATTCGCAGGCGTTATTGTGGAATTCTTGCCTCGTGCGGGAGGAGGTTCGAGCACTCCGCTCTCTCTCCGCTCTCTCTCCGCTCTCTCTCTCTCGCTCTGTCCTCTAATGCAACGACCTTAAAACATCTCATCAGACTGCTGGGCAGTCAGGGCATCCAGATTTGCAATCTAGGAACACTGAGCCCTTCACCTGTGTTGCTCTCCCCACAAAAAAAACTCGATTCTGGCTCTATGTATTTCAGCCTAACGTCTGGAAGAACCTCTACCACTGTATTTTTTCCCATAGGACATTTCGTAATTCTGCTCTAGCTCCAGCTTCGCAGCTAATCAAAAAGTCCACCACCCTGCGATGGGCTCCTTGGTGCTCTCACTACCGCGTGGCAAAGCGGCAGCAATTTTCGTGTCCTCTACGAACAGCGACTACGTCGCTGAAGTTTGAAAATGTGGTTCCAGGCGGTTGAATTACGCGGCTTTTTCAAAAGGCGACGACTCCGTTGGAGAATGTTTTCGAGCACTCGTACACGTACGTACAGCATCACATTTCGTGCGTACGACCTCGTACACTAAATCTGGTACGTTTCGGCCGTTTTTTGCTGTTTTCGAAGGCACACTACAAAGGCTGATTGTGGCAGCGTTTGTGCTAATCCCAAAGTGCACCACCCTGGGAAACGTTCATTGGCTCTGTGCGGGCATATAGGAGGAGTTATGGGCGATTTCATGTTGGTCTAGCACAGCGACTACTTCGTTGAACATCGCCTAATCGGGCGGCGCGACTACCTAGGAGCTTGAGCTGCGAATTCGCTTTCAGCAACAGCCGGCCTGATTTCTCGAAGTCTACAAATCCCATCGCCAATGTAGCTTCGGGTTTGGCTACACCAAGTATCACTTAGTCTCGGGCCTTGGTGCTGTGTCTCCCCGGTACCTTGGTAGGGAGAACGCAGGGACAACGACGAGTGCATCCAAATGCCTTGTGAGGGGCTGATTTTGACCAAATCCCGGTTTCAGTAATATTTAGCGTTATGGAAATACATCATTTTGGTGATTTGTGGGGAAAGCAACACAGGTGCCTTGCAGAAGCAAAACTGACTGACGTCATTTCCCCAAATACCGGTTACTAACTGCCGCAATATCGTGTGGAAACCCAACCTCACATGATTAAGTGTTGTACGCTGAAGCTGAGGTGCTGCTGCGATGGAACTGACTGCTGTATGTAAGCTTGATTGGTCGGTGGTGAACTTGCAGTTGCTCCGATTCAAGAGTGGTATACAGTCTTTGAGTATCTTCTTGCAGATTGCAGTGGAGATAGGATCGGATAATAACTGGTCGAGGGTGGGGTGCGACCTCTCTCGTCCTGCTCGTCTCCTCGCTATTCCAAAACTAAATGCTCTGAGTATTCCCCTATTTTATCCGTGATCTCTGGAAGAGCTGATCTACCTCCAGCTATCGTGTGTTGAACGTCTCTCGCGAGACCAAGCAACGGAATCAGAACTCATGCAAAGGCAGTCTCTCTACAGCACGTCTCCTCTGCTAGCAGTACACTCCTGCTTGTATCCTATCACAACTTTCGGTACTGTTTAAGTAGCTCTGCCCCACGTGTCCGCTGATCATTGGACTACTACTCTGTGCTTATTCTCTCTTACACCTGAATCTCACATTCGTCTGAAGCAATCCTTTGAATATGTTGAGAGGCCCTCTGAGCTGTCTCCTACCCTGTACCACCGCTCTAATACTGCCTGCTCAGAGGTGATTTTTCAATAGCGGCGCAACTACAAAAAAAAGAAAAAAAAAGGAGAAGGATTCGACTTTTTTCCCGGCGTTTTTGACGCGGGTGGCTTTTAGCTTCAAAGATTTTCCCGTTTTTTCCCCCTTGAGGTGCCCTCAGCTATGCCGCCACCACGAGCGCTATAGTTGGATGCCCAGCGAGTTAGTAACCGCATTCAAAATAAAACATCGACAGCTATCCATAGTATACTTCAACTCAGCTCAACTCATCGGGGTGTATGAGATACCAAGCAAAGGGCGCAAGGAATCTTGTTCATCGCTGCTGAAAGCAACACAAAACGTGCATCGTACAAAAACTATACTAAAAAATCGATCTGGCAGTGTCCCCAATTCGGAGCTTTAAAGTTATACGAGTATACAGCAAGTGTTTTTATTCCCCTTGCCTCCCAGGTGCCTCGTTTCTTAGAGCTATTCGACGCTCGTTCGGTCGCGGGGAGGGCGTTCTCACCCCCACAGCAGCAGCAGCAACAGCAGCAAGCAGCACCAGCAGCGCCTCAAGCTCATTAGGTTTGAGGATGTTTTCGTCATCGTCTTTGTTGGCCTCGTATGTTTTGCTGTGTGCTCATTTTGACGTACGGGCATCAGTCGTATGATACCTCGAGTTCTTGCCACACACCGCTCACGGGGGCACGTTTTTTTACTCTGGTGGTGTACATGGCAAGCCCTTGTCATACTCGTCAGAGGCTGGCTCTATCTGGAGCTGCTCCGTGCACACTGCTGCTATTAATAGCTGCGGGCGGCTAGTATATGATAGTGGGGGGAATTTTTTACTATTTGATAGGAGTTGGATCTACCGACGGCGACAAAAAGTACTACCAAACAATGGGTTTGGTGTCCTTTTTATACTCTGGGTAATTGCGCCGCTGGGCCGCGGCCCACCTTATTATTTCTGGTATGTTAACATGTGGGCGTGTTTGATTGGACGGGATTTAGAGGTTCCGCGGCGGGTTTCGCCGCTCGTCCTGTTTTCTGTTTTCTGGACCTACTGCCGGGCGCTGGCGCCTCACTTCTGTGTGCCGTGTTAGCTTAGAGATGGGGAGGGAACGGAGTAGAGGAGCAAGGGTTGCACCCTATACGGCACTAAGGCGGTTTCTCCCTCTCCTTTGAGTGCCTGCCTGGTCCCTGATGGGGCAGGGTGCAGCATGGCAGCAACGACGGAGTTCACGATGTGCTGCTGGTCGATGCTGGAATGTACAGGAGTCGCAGCCCGGAAAAACCTTGGAACGATCCCGCGTTGGACGGCCGGCGAACAGCAGTGCCTATGGAAGCGTGGGGCTTGCAGGTGTGTTTGCATGATGGGCCTAATCTGTGCCTATTGTTTTTCGACGTGTTAGATTAGGTCCTACGTAACCTCGGGACCTCGGATGGATGTACGTACCACTCTGCCCGGAATCATAAAGATCGTTTGTATCTGAATATTATTAGCTGAACCACCCGTATATTTCCGGTCAGATTGATACAGGTTGGTATTGTCATGTGTACGTACATATCGTACAGCAGTACTCCTACGCACGATATACGAGTTCGTACATACGTGTACTGGTAACAATGTGCCACAGATGCTCCGAGTACCTTGGAGTAAAGTAAGGAGTATTGGAGATAAAGCACTTCAGGTACTTCGTGTACTCGGAGTATTTCTTGGTTCGATACTCCTGGATACTGCTCATACTCGAGTATTTCGAGATTCTGTACTGCAGATACTGTCATACTCGGAGTATTTCGGGATCCGATACTGCGGGTACTCCTTGTACTCGCAGTATTCGGGGCTTCAGCCCTACTTATACTCCAAGCACTCCGAGTATTCAGGCCTCCAGCACTCTAATACTTTCAGTACTCGGAGTACGACATGTACTCGATACTTGGAGTATATACTTGGGAGTGTGAAGTATATTATACGCATATTTGCATCATTTTAAAGACTCGGCCGTCATTCCTCCCAGGTTCTGGGAGCATGTGACTGGCGTACATACCATTTCAAAATTCACATATATCCCATTACCTGGAAGTACAATTAGAGTATTTTCGAGAAAAAATACTGCGGGTACTTTGTGTACTCGCAGTACTTCGGTGTTAAATACTCTCGATACTCGGAGTACTCCGAGTAATTTAGATGTTTGTACTCCGGGTACTACATGTACAGACCAGAGTAAACATAGGACCAAATATTGTTAGTAAATATAGCAAAATATATAGGCTTTTGTGTGTATCATAGGTTTTATCCTTTTATTTACTACTACCAGGTATGTATGGTCCTCCGTAATAGTAATCATGATAAGAAATCGAGCCAGCCGTTTCCTGTTTCTTATCATTAGTAGATACCTCCTGTACATGACGGTACGTATCGAACGCGAAGACCAACAAACATGGGACTGGAAAAATACAACCAGAGAGAAGAAAATAGGGCAAACAAATCAAAAGAAAAAACACGTTATTTTTATTCGCCTTTCATTCGTTTACGATATATCATACATACACGTAGTTGTTTCTTCGTCAATTTTTTGCGATTGGCGCACGCTACGTACACGTTGTCGGGTGGCAAACATAATAAATAACAAAAACATAATACATATAAAAAACAAAACAAAAAATACTGGTAAAAAATAAAACGCGAAGGCAATAAGGGGCTGAAGAAAATATAACCAGAGAGCAAAAAAACAAACCTTTTCAGTTTCATAAAAACAGTAAGAACAAACAAGTTTTACAGCGTTTGCCCATTATATTATTGCCCCTCTCAAGCATGATGAACGCGTTCGCATTTTTACGCACGCACGTGCTCCCACGTAACGCCGACGAGAGGTGCAAGTAAAAAATATACGGACATCAGGTGTCGTCGATGTGAAGTCGACTTCGTAAATTAGATTTCGCGGCGCCTCGATCTCAAGCCAAGCTGCATTCGACCAAAACATGAACTAAAAATATCAGCGGTATCACAAGTACGAAGTCAACTATTCAATGTTTACCGCAGTGTTAGCCCAAGACAAAGGCGTGTATATGCTTGCGAACATATATTACATATACTTGCGGGATACTGCAGAATAGCCCTCACAGATATCACCAACTCGCGCAAGATCGCGCAAGATGTATCCTTGCGCGCTAACACCTGAAGGCCACGTTTCTACCGTCGTTAGAAAGTTGACACATTATCTCGCAAGAGGACATATCTCCTTGTTGTTCCTGGGGGGACGCTCGCGGCTTTTATCCGGTCCGCAGCTAACACCTAGTCGCTTGCGACGCCCGTCTAGAGACCCGCGGAGATGTTACCGTTCACGGGGGAATAACGGCTTCAGCATCAACAATGGTCGGACCTTGGCGACCTTGGACGCCCACCCCACCCACCACCATTACACGCCACGGCATTAAGACCAGAGTAAACATAGGACCAAATATTGTTAGTAAATATAGCAAAATATATAGGCTTTTGTGTGTATCATAGGTTTTATCCTTTTATTTACTACTACCAGGTATGTATGGTCCTCCGTAATAGTAATCATGATAAGAAATCGAGCCAGCCGTTTCCTGTTTCTTATCATTAGTAGATACCTCCTGTACATGACGGTACGTATCGAACGCGAAGACCAACAAACATGGGACTGGAAAAATACAACCAGAGAGAAGAAAATAGGGCAAACAAATCAAAAGAAAAAACACGTTATTTTTATTCGCCTTTCATTCGTTTACGATATATCATACACGTACACGTAGTTGTTTCTTCGTCAATTTTTTGCGATTGGCGCACGCTACGTACACGTTGTCGGGTGGCAAACATAATAAATAACAAAAACATAATACATATAAAAAACAAAACAAAAAATACTGGTAAAAAATAAAACGCGAAGGCAATAAGGGGCTGAAGAAAATATAACCAGAGAGCAAAAAAACAAACCTTTTCAGTTTCATAAAAACAGTAAGAACAAACAAGTTTTACAGCGTTTGCCCATTATATTATTGCCCCTCTCAAGCATGATGAACGCGTTCGCATTTTTACGCACGCACGTGCTCCCACGTAACGCCGACGAGAGGTGCAAGTAAAAAATATACGGACATCAGGTGTCGTCGATGTGAAGTCGACTTCGTAAATTAGATTTCGCGGCGCCTCGATCTCAAGCCAAGCTGCATTCGACCAAAACATGAACTAAAAATATCAGCGGTATCACAAGTACGAAGTCAACTATTCAATGTTTACCGCAGTGTTAGCCCAAGACAAAGGCGTGTATATGCTTGCGAACATATATTACATATACTTGCGGGATACTGCAGAATAGCCCTCACAGATATCACCAACTCGCGCAAGATCGCGCAAGATGTATCCTTGCGCGCTAACACCTGAAGGCCVCGTTTCTACCGTCGTTAGAAAGTTGACACATTATCTCGCAAGAGGACATATCTCCTTGTTGTTCCTGGGGGGACGCTCGCAGCTTTTATCCGGTCCGCAGCTAACACCTAGTCGCTTGCGACGCCCGTCTAGAGACCCGCGGAGATGTTACCGTTCACGGGGGAATAACGGCTTCAGCATCAACAATGGTCGGACCTTGGCGACCTTGGACGCCCACCCCACCCACCACCATTACACGCCACGGCATTANCTATGGTCCCTCGTGATAGGTGTCCGGTGCGGTAAATACTGTCGTCCCAGGTACTGAAACCTGTTTTTGCTTATCATCATCGTACGGGAACAAACAAATAGCAGTACGAGTAAGAGCACTCCTTCATATACCTCAACAGCTCAACAAGTTACTAATACAAATCAGTACGACCGTACAGGAGACCGGTACACAGCCAGGCATCATAGCAGTACCACTACAGCAGTATTATTAATAGCAGCAGCAGTAAGAATACAGCAGTATGTAGTATTCATAGTAGCAGCAGTCAAGTGCAGCAGAAGTATACGCGAGTACGTATCATCAGCCGTACGTATCATCAGCCGGCGAGCCGCCAACCGCAAGTCAGTCGTCAGTCTTGTCGTAAATACTACGTATATCATATGTATGTACTCGTACTCGTACTCGAAAAAAAAACACGAACACACAAAACATGAAACGCAAAACATAATGAAACGTCAAAACAGAATACAAAACATAGTGGAGCGTCAAATACGCGGCCCGGGCCGGCCCGGGCCGGGGGTCCCAAAGATCAAGTAAAAAATTCTCCCGAGGGGTAAAAAATGGCCCTCCCCTCAGAGCTCTATACTTCCCTAACCCCTACGAAAACATCCTTGTTTGTTCTTACTGAAACCCTTGCTTCCACACTAAACTCCAATGAAACTGCTTCTACGTATACATAACCAAAGATGTCGGGAGACATGTCAATGCCAAGCTGTCTGTCAAGGCTATCTGTCAAGGAAAATCCAGCTGTCTAGACATATGTCCCAAATCCCCCTGGAAGAAAAAGCCTCCTAATATATGTGGAAACCCCTATTTTTTTATTCCTTTTGTGAGGCTAATTTACTCGTTTGATAAAGCTAATTTCAAATCATCGATATTCTGCAGTTCAATTTCAATATTTTTCTGTAGATCGGACTCGGAAATGTAGCAAAATGCCGAAAAAAAACAAAACACAGGGGAAAATATCAATTTATACATTATTGTCAGGTGTTTTTCACAAAGCGGGGATTTTTCGGTAGTGTCCCCTGTTTTTTGCTGTCAAGGCTGTCTGTCAAGGTATTTACCTTGACGCTGTCTGTCAAGGGGTGAAAGTGCTGTCTCCCGACATCTTTGTATATAACTATTAATAAAAGGCTATACGAGCTGGTTCCAGAGACAAGCGTGAGATTCCACCTTCGGGCAATAAAAACCGGAAAACGTCGATGTTTTCAACACTGAAGATATCCACATGCCCGCATGAACAAGGGGGAACAGCTAAAGAGCGTTTTGGCTTTTTGGCGTACGAGTTTTTTTTGTAGTTCGCGAGATATGGACGGAGCTTCTATTTGCAGTCATCCGTGCCCCAAAAACTATATATTTGTTCGTGCTGTGTTATTCTTTTGCAGCCTGGATGCTGCAAATAGGCGCTCTATGTCAGATATGGACATTTTTCGTATTACTTGCGGAGGCGTTGTTGCATAGGGGTTGAAACTGCCTATAGTATAATAATCATAGAAATAAGTATTTGGGATATAAATCGGCCTATACGTCGAATAATAATAAGTCGTCATTAGAAGTATTGACATGATCGTATCAACAAGGGGAAGACGTTTGTGACATTTGTTTTTTTTTGCGAAATTTGCAAGGCTGTTATATTTAACGCCTTCCAAAGTACTAATATTTTGTACGAACCAAGCACTATTTACGAGTACTTTCACGGGAACCATTTTTGCACTTTGTTTTTTGAGAGTTGGAAAACGAAATTTGGTATGGTTGTGCGTCATTACAAGATAAAAAAAAAAACAAAAAAACTAACGGCAGGTCTTGTTAAAGTTTCGTTTTTTCGTGAATCAGGGAGGATTAGAGTTGCCGAAAAATCCAGAAAAAACAGAAATGCATCTCAAGAACCTAAATAAAATAAAATAAAATAAAATAATTATAAACGTCAGCTGTGAGTTCAACCGATTGAATAGTAGATACTCAACTTTGCGAGCTGCGTAGAATGTTTGTTCTGTAGTGTTCGTTTGGGATTCGTGATATATTAGGTACCCTGGATGTTACTACCGAATTTTTAGAATATGCCGTTCGCGCGTGTTATGTGTTTATTCCTCGTTAAGGATATAGTTCAGTGACTCCCCTGGATACTACCCGGGTCAACAGGACAATGTAACAAGGGTATCCCATGATCATTCTGCGCACTGATACTATATAACCCAAATTAAAAAAAGACCAGCGGTCAGCTTTTTCATCTTGTCATGACACACAACCATGCCACACTTCATTTTCCAAGTGTCCAAAACCAAAGTGCAAAAGTGCGAAGAAGCAATGTTTTGGGTGTCGCTGGAAGCAGCTCGTTGTATAGAAAAGTCAGTATCACCACAACTAGAAAAAAATAAAATGATAAACCAAGCGCAAGATAAAAAGAGGTCGCCGGCGCAACAGAACAAAACCGCGTCATAGCCCACAGCTACGAGTAGCCACTGAGATAAAAGAGACGCAGCGTCACCCCACCAACAAGAGACACATCGTAGGTAGGTTCTCTTTATTCCCAAATGCTGCTGTACTATGGGGTTTGGTGATGTATGTTTGTCTCGTACAACGCAGGGTCGAGCCAGCCGCCCGACAAGACGGAAAAAGGTGCCGGCGGAAAACCACGGAGTATGAATACGAAAACAGGCCCAAAAACGTGCCCGAACAAGAAAAAAAAAAAAGTTGTGTGCGTGCTTGGCATGGGCTTCGGGCATTTCGCCAGGGCTTCGGAATTGGGTTTGAGGCCTGTGTGGGCCCACGGGAGCACGTTCCTCGAGCGCTTTTGGCCTATGCCCAAATGGGTGGAAAACCAAGGGGTAGCCCCTTAAATGACCATTTCCCCCCCAAAAAAGCAGCGTGCGGGTGGAGCCGATTTTTATGGTATTTTCGTGTGAAATCTCGTTTTTTTTGTTTTTGTTTTACCTTTGGATCATCGTGTAGGTATATGTTTGTGGTATGCGGTTGCGTGATACTGGTTTCTCGGTATGTGGGGGTTTCATACTGGTCTACGGAGATTTTGGTTTTATATGGTGTGGCGAGGCATTATGATCTGAGATTATGGATGCCTCGCGTGGATGATGCCCCTTACGGGGGCGGTCCGTGATGATAATGATACGACCCGGGCTTTGATACAATGATAATGCTCGTATATATGTGAGGGGTGCAGCCGGTGACAATCCTGGTGCGGCTTACCTCCTGTGTATGGTTTATGTGGTGAGGTCTCTGACAAGACGGTATTGACCCATCTGGTGTGTATTTGGTATCTGTGGGTGCACGAGTGTAGTTTATATACTACTCTCTCTCCACTATTCATGGTATAGGCACGTGGGCCAGCACAGGACACGTTCGACAACGACATATACAAACACGATTATCGTATTGCTTCGGGCTCGGAGGCCGTTGGAGCGCTATACTGTGTTAGAGGGGGAGTAGTATCGGGAGGATTGACTATGAAAATGGTCTTTGATTTTGAGGATTTCGGGCAGCAGCAGCAGCAGCAGCAGCCGCAGCAGCAGCAGCAGCAGCAGCAGCAGCAGCATGCCTTTGGTGGACAGCAGCACCAGCGGCAGTACGGTGGCGCCGCGCAGCAGCAGCAACAGCAGCAGCAACAGCAGCAGCAGCGGCGGCGCCAGCACCAGCAGACCTCGAGAGGCACTAGTTGTGCACGTATCACCGGCCATGGGTGGTACCAGCCGGAGCTCCTCCGCCCCCAGGAGCGTCTATGGGCGGGTTCTACATGTGCGAGCGTTGCGGTGCTCGAGGGCATATGGCCGCGATTTTCTCTGCCCCAAATAGCGTGTGCGATGTGTTTTTTGCATATGGTCACATGGACAGGCAGTGCACTGCCCAGCCCACTATCGTCTACGCGCCGAATTACAGCTACGCGCCGCAGGCTGGAACGGCGGCGCTACAGCAGCCACAGGTGGAGCCGGTAGTGCCTGGGTCGGTGACGAGGAGGGATAGTGCTATGTCTGGGGGAAGCGAGCTACTTCGGCAGCAGCGGCAGCAGCAGCGGCAGTACGGTGGCGCCGCGCAGCAGCAGCGGCAGCTGGGAGTTGGGCCACAGCAGCAGCAGCACCTACAAGACGCGAGGTTGGAGCTGGATGTCATCAGCAAGCGGGATGCCCGTACAGCAGCTGCGCGCGAGGAGCTGTGGAATATGTTTTACGGACCTCAACCGCGTACCGTCCTGCAGTAGAAACCCTGGTGGAAGACGTTGCAGTCTGCCAAGCGACGAGCCGGAGGAGTTGGTGTTCCGTACCGGAGATTCGACGAGCTTGGTGTTGCCGAGGAGAAAGAGCTTGTTTATGCAGAGGCTTAGGAGGAGAAGCTCGGTGTGGTTGAGCCCGAGGTGGAGGAGCTCCGTGATGCTCGTGCGCCGCTAGCTGCGTACGTACAGCAGCAGCCCAAGGCTGAGGAGGAGGAGCTCGGTTTTGCTGAGGCTGCGGTGGTGGAACTTGGAGTGGCTGGGGCTGAGGTGGTGGAGCTTCGTGGTGCTGAGGCTAAGGTGGTGGAGCTTGGTGTTGCTTTGCCTGAGGTGGATCTCGGTGATGTTGGTGTGGGCGGCGGAGTGCCGCAGATTGGTTTGGGCCAGAGTGGCTCGTACCCCTTCGACCCAGGGAAACCAGAGGAACAGGATGGGCGTGGGGGGGGAGTTGGCGACGGACAGCTAGAGGTGGAGCTCGTACAAGAGGGGAGCAGCAGCATCACCCTCTGCGGCAGCGGGGCGCAATCGTTTCCATTTCATCCAGGAAAGCAGGCATGTTATATTTTCCAGTCTGGCCAACTCTCTTGTTGGTGGGTTCAGTGGATTGGATTTTCTTGGTCTGTTGTTTTGTTTGTGTGCTTTGTGTTTTGGCCGGCATATTTGAGCAAGGACTGCTGTAGTGGTGGTGAGCTTGTACCCTGGTATGATGGATCGCAGCTATGTGTGTGGTTGAATGGGAATTGGGTAGGAGAGCGAACATTCCCGTTTGATCCAGGCAAGTCAACAATCGGCTGGTATGTGTGAGCGAGGGCTATAGTTGTGTGATAGTACCCTACGGGTATGATAGACCACAGCTATATTTTGTGTGTCTTGCTGTTGGAATCACGGAGGGGGGGTTGTGATGCCATGATTCTACAGACAAAGTGCACTGCTGTGTGGAACCAGTTTGTGACGGACTGATTATACAGCAAGCAGTAGTGTATGATAATTTTCTGACTGCTTGGTCATACAGCAGCAGATCATGATGTGTTAGACTGCTATGTGAAGGTATACTGTATGATTTTTTCGGATTGAAGGATGTGTAGGAAAATTACTGCTGGTTCTGGCTTGATTTTACAGCGCATGTTATAATGTGTTGGGGAAACTACTGCTGAGTTTGGCTTGATTCTGCAGTGCCTGATATTAATGTGCTGGAAAATTACTTGATTCTACAGCGTATTATACGCAATGTGGGCAAGCTACTGCTAATTTTGCTCCAATGCGTGATCAATGTGTTAAAGAATTACTGCTGAGTTAAGCTTGATTCTGCAGCAGTACCTGGTACATGATATTGATGTGTGAAAATCAATGCTGATTTCCTCACCAGGCCCTTGCACACGGAATTCTCATGGCAACTTTGTGGTGAATTTTTGGTTTTGAAGAAGAAAGATCAATTAGAAATCGGTACTGACGTTGTTTTTGTCACTATTGTTGTACTGGGAAGAATCACGAGGGGGGGTTTGATGGCATGATTCTACCCACAGATATAGTGCATAATGATGTGGTTCGTTTTCTAACGATTTGACTTGGTTCCTGGCGCTGAAACTAACCAGCCGATGCACCCTTTGCTCAACGAGTCAAACTGCACCCTCACTCTGCGGATTTATGATAAGTAGTCCATGCCGCGGTGACGTTGAGCCGCGGCGGTAGACAAGCGTCGAGTTCGTGGGGTAGGGAGCAGGAGACGGAGGTTGAGCGCGTGGGGTTGGGGTCGTTTAGTAGCAATGGCCTAGAGTAGATTAAATATGTTTTGACCGTTTTGTTTCAGTAAGAATTGACGAGATATTTATGACGCTTGGATTGTAAAATGTTTGCATTGAATATACGAGTATAGTGAGATGTACCTGGTATACTGGTATCTGATATTTGGCATTCTGAGTTGCGTACTACGACCTCTGAAGTACGATGTCAGAATACTATTAAAAAAACAACATCAACAGCTAGCTGTAGATTGTCACGTATCGGTTATGGCAGTCCATTTATCATGACCTGGGGTATGATTGAAAGACGATGCTTTACCTGGTGTATCGAGGGACTAAATGCTTGTTTTAATCGGAGGATACTTAAATGATAACGCTGGACCGAACAGTCCTGTACGTGAGTGCACGCATACAACGACAACGACGTTCTGTTTGTTTCGTTGTCTGCGGCGCTTATTTGATATAGATGGCCGATGTTCCTGGTTTGTGGATTTTGGACTTGAGTTTAGTTTTGATTTTATGGCTGAGGGATTTTAGAGTCACACTGATATCGCAGCATTTTACTATCAAGGATGCGATGAATGTTTTGTCTTCTACCGAGCAGGGGGGAGAAAGTAGTTGTACTCGGTAACACGACGAAGACTTTCCATCGCAGATAGTGGAGTCGGGTTATATCATACGTGCATGCGGACTATGCACGCAAGGCTACTGACCGGACGTCTGTCTCTGGTGGAGCAGTTATGCGCGCTGGTGTCTGTGTATTGTTTGATAATAGGACGTAGATGCCTAGAGCATGTGTCTAACGGATAGTTTGAGATTAACACGTACGGTCGGCAGAGCAGCATGCCGTCTTTCTCATCAAACCATTTGCATGCTGAGACGTTTCACTTGACCGTGACTCTGTGATGAACTTGTTGTGATTTCATCCACTGGTTCGTTTGGTTGTTTGTTTTTCCGGGGGTCTTGGGGCATTTGGCTTTGAGGGATCATAGTAGAAGTTTTTGATGTGCATGTAATGTTTTTGGAAAGTACTTGAAGAATTTACGTTCGAATTCAGGAGTTCTTAAGGAAATGGGAGAAAGTGTTGGAAGGTACCCATACGCCGAGCAAGGTTGATACCCCAGTAGAGTATGCCGATGGTCTTGATGAATCGTGCCGGACGCTTTGGCTATTGGTGAATTGCGCATAACGTACAGGGGAACCAGTTACTGATACCTATAGTACTTTAGGATTCAGATGCGGATTGTTGTCTGCTTGTATACTTCCGAGGGGAATGTCAAGCAGGGGGGCTGCTATGATTTGATTGGAGATGTTCTATATCAGAGTTGTTCTGTTGTGCTCTTACAGAGTACACAACAGGGGGGCCGATGTTGTCGGGCGGTACGGTATTTATGTGAAGACGGTGTTATTGATTTTGTTTGAAGGTTTTACCAGCATACTCACGTTTGTTGGATGTTCCCCTTCCCGTAGTAACTGTCTCGCTATAGTTTAGGAGATAAACACTGTAATCAAGATTGAGAGCTTTGGTATCGGGATTGCCGTTTTACGTTGGCAATTATTGAGGATGGAATTTGGGATTGCCGGTTTACCTTGGCAAATATTCAGGATGGAATTTGGGGTTGCCGGTTTACCTTGGCAGGTATTTAGTATGGAATTTGGAACTTCCCGTTTTACCTGGCAGTTGGTGATACGTTATTCGGGACCTGTCGTATCGCGCACCGAATAGGGGGGCTGTTTGTGGTATGCGGTTGCTTGATACTGGTTTCTCGGTATGTGGGGGTTTCATACTGGTCTACGGAGATTTTGGTTTTATATGGTGTGGCGAAGCATTATGATCTGAGAGGATGGATGCCTCGCGTGAATGATGCCCAATGCGGGGGCAGTCCGTGATGATAATGACACGACCCGGGCTTTGATACAATGATACTGCTCGTATATATGTGAGGGGTGCAGCCGGTGACAATCCTGGTGCGGCTTACCTCCTGTGTGTGGTTTATGTGGTGAGGTCTCTGACAAGACATCTGGTGTGTATTTGGTATCTGTGGGTGTACGAGTGTAGTTTATATACTACTCTCTCTCCACTATTCATGGTATAGGCACGTGGGCCAGCACAGGACACGTTCGACAGCGATATATACAAACACGATTATCGTATTGCTTCTGGCTCGGAGGCCGTTGGAGCGCTATACTGTGTTAAGAGGGGGAGTAGTATTGGGGAGGATTGACTCTGGAAAAGGTTAGCAGTAGCAGCAGTATCGAGGCCATGCGCAGCAGCAGCAGCAGCCGCAGCAGCAGCAGCAGCAGCGGCATGCCTTTGGTGTTCGACAGCGACATATACAAACAGTATACAACGGCCCGGCGGCGTTATAGCGCTCTACGCAATCAGGTTCACAGCGAGCCACGACCAGCAGGGATGCACAACGTGATTCCTCCCAGTCCACCACCGCAACGTTGTCCGCACCACCCAATAGTAACCACCCTTGCGTCCTCAAGCTTGGGAGGCCAGCAGGCGTGTTCACCTTAGGGTACCGGTGTTCCAAGAACAACAGCAGCAACTCCGAGCAGGTACTATAACACGGTGCCAAAAGGCGCGATGTGTATCTGGCTAGCTGAGATTGGGTCCGATCGATATGACACAATTGCCAGAATAGAGAAGGGAACGCCGCCGCCGTGTCTGACGTGATCTGTGACCCTGCTCGACCTCTTACTAAACGAGCACGAGAGCTTAGGAGGACCGCTGACGCAAAGAGAAGCACACGGCTGTATAGGGTAAGGCACACTTTTGTTTTCGTGGAAGTAGACGCAAGTTTTCATAAAAGCTTCCGTGTTTCGAGGCTGGCAGGAACTAGCGACAGCTCCGCGCACGGCGTCCTCGCGGGAGTTGTTCCGAGCACTTTCCAGTGTCAACCGGTCTTTGACGCAAATCTTCGCCTGATCGCACGTGCGAGCATGGGGGTGGGGAGGTGGGGTATGCACGAATGTGTTTAAACTCTCCTTGACCAAATGGTTTGTCCTCAAACCGTTTGGGTGCAGTTGTTTCGGAGGGGTGAATGTCGAGGGAAACTTGCAAGGTCAGGTTCTGTAGGGTACCTACAGAACCATACCCGAGGTATTTACCCGGGAAATACCCTACAGAGAACTTCTGTGAGTTCTGTAAGGGTTTTATACCCGTACCCGGAATTTCTGTAAGTTCTGTACGACCTTCATACCCTACAGAGAACTTCTGTAAGTTCTGTACTCCCCGTTTCACAATACCCGGGGTACCGGTACAACGTGCTTGTACCTGCCCGGAACTTCTGTGAGTTCTGTATGCCCTTGCCACAATACCCGGAACTTCTGTGAGTTCTGTAAGGGTTTTATACCCTAACCCGGAACTTCTGTAAGTTCTGTAAGACATCCATACCCATACCCGGAACTTCTGTAAGTTCTGTAACACCCTGGGCACAATACCCCGGGTAAGGGTATTCCCTCGGCACAATACCCTGTGTGCCGGTACGGATTAGGGTATCGTTGAGGATGTCAGGAGACGGTCAGTCGAGGGAAAATGGGCATCGGTCAAGGGTGTGGATTCAAGTGTTCCACACTAAAACCTAGTACTTTGGCGTCAGTCAAGGATAAAAAATGAAAATTGCCGTCAATCAAGGGGTGAAAGTGCCGTCTCCTGACATATTTTGAGGAGTGATATGTTATGCATTCTGACGCCATGTCTCATCAGTGACACACACCAAAAAAGAAATTACGAAATTAAATTACTTTGTACAACCCACCTCGCTCACAACCACACATGAACCGAGCACACAAGTACGTGGATTTTGATTTGGGGGGTAAATCTATGACCGCGGAAGTCATTCCCATGAAGTTGGAACGGTCCTTACCGTGAAAATCGTGAAAGACAGCTATAACAGAAATTAGCTACAATGATACATGCATGGTATACGCGTTAGTACCGGTATAGTGTGTCATGTTTGAAGTACACCAATCGCAGTATTTCGAAATGCATCTTATGTATATTTTTTGAGGAGTACATTTGCAGTTTGTTCGCGCCCTTGAGGTGGTATTTACCAGGGTATCACCGGAACCTCTGTAAGTTCTGTACGCCCGTGCCTCAATTGGAACTTCTGTGAGTTCTGTACGCCCGGGCCACAATCGGAACATCTGTGAGTTCTGTACGAACGGGCCACAATCGGAGCTTCTGTGAGTTCTGTACGCCCGTTCAACAATAAATACTCGGAACTTCTGTAAGTTCTGTACGCCCGTGTCACAATACCCGGAATTTCTGTGAGTTCTGTGCGACCTTCATACCGGTACCCGGAATTTCTGTAAGTTCTGTGCGACCGAGCCACAATACCCGGGGTACCGGTACAACGTGTTTATACCTGCCTGGAACTTCTGTGAGTTCTGTACGCCCGTGTCACAATACCCGGAACTTCTGTGAGTTCTATAAGGGTTTTATACCCGTACCCAGAACTTCTGTAAGTTCTGTACGACCTTCATACCCTACAGAGAACTTCTGTAAGTTCTGTAGTCCCCGTTTCACAATACCCGGGGTACTGGTACAACGTGTTTGCACCTGCCCGGAACTTCTGTGAGTTCTGTATGCCCGGGCCACAATACCCGGAACTTCTGTGAGTTCTGTAAGGGTTTTATACCCTAACCCGGAACTTCTGTAAGTTCTGCAAGACACCCATACCCTGACCCTAAATCCACAAACCCTACAGAACCTGACCTTGGAAACTTGTTGTGTTTGCAACAGCAAGTACTTACCGGTATAGCTCTTTTGTTTTCATGGCATTGCGTGCAGTACCAGCCACCGTTGCCAAGGGGAATAAAGAACGGAGATTTAGATCGAGGGTGAGGTTAGCCCAGGCGATTCTACTAATATACAAGTATGCTATTGTCCATTGTCCAGGGTGCAAGCTTCCACTGGTGTACCGTTGTGTGGCTTTTCGCTAGGTATTGCGGACACACGGACGGACGAACGGTCACGTTAGGAGTTTTAGTCGTGAAATACCCTAGTTATACCTAGGGAGTACTTTAAACCGTTTCAAAGGGCCCCTCCGGTCATGAAAAGCAAAATACTTGAGTGCCGACAAATTAAAACAAAACCATTTTCTTTACAGCAGCAATACTATTTCTGGTATAATAACACCATATCAGTACTCCTTGCGGAACACGGCATAGCTCCAGTTCTCATGCTTAGACCTCTCCCCGGCCAACGTATAGCTTGTTGTTTTCAGTCTCTAGGAGGTGTTGGAGATCTTGGATCTGCATAAGAACGTAGGCATTGCTGTGTTTGCATCACGAAACGAAAGTGCTCCGCAGCACGAACTTTGATCGTTTCGGAGCTCCTGTTTGGTATATACACTCTGGTGTGGCCACGTAGGACAACACAGACGGTCCAACTGTTAATAGAGGCCCAGGTAGATCCACTTAGTAGTGGTCGGCGTCCTCGTCGAAAATCCGAGTTAAAACAGTATCAGCAGCCCGAGAAACTGCCAGTTTTCAAGTCTTGAGGTATGGTGAGTCGTTTTTGAGTAATATTCACTTGTCGTGATTAAAAAAGCGTCTGAATGATCCGCCTCCCTAGACAGAAATGTTTACCATGACCCAGGCTCTCTAAAGCTTATCATCGGGGGGAGGTCTGAGCGTTAGAACTGGAGAAATATCGTCCGTGGGGAGTCATGAAAAGTATAACTATACCAGAAATAGTATGGCAACCGAAACAAAACGGATTAGATTTTTAGTAGCTCCTTCCTGGTTGCTCGTATATTGTTTGCCCGAAGGGGTTGGTTCTTAAAACATGCCGTTTTGTTTGCAGCCACTGCGTGATTGGTGGAACGAAATGATACAATGGTTGGTGTCCTAGTTACAATGGCGAAAGTTGAGATGTAAGGCAAGAAGAGCACAAGAACATGATCCCTACCCGTAATTTTGGTTACTCTATCTGATCGTCGATGGCTGGTATCACATCAACACCTAAAGCTATCATTAGTGTGGTCGCCATGTCATCACTCCCCAAAGGGGGTACGGTCAGGGTCTGGCTCGTTTGTGAAACTTCGGCTTGTCGCTAAAGGGCCCGTGATAACAGATAACCACGTATATATGTATGGCTTGTCCGTAATGGTAGCACGTGGAGTACCAAGGCCCACGCACTCGCTTCGACAGTATAAATCCGAGCTCTTCTTGGTAATATTTCATCGTTCACTTCGATGCATCCACTTCATTATACTTGCGCTACACAACACCTCTCTGCAGGTTTTTGTTGTTTTTGCCGTACATGAATAAATAAACGCCACCCGACTCTTTCATCATTGTGGAACCACCGTGGGCAACACACGTGCCCACAGCAGCCTTCCTGCCCGAGCAGTGCGAAATACGCACAAATCAAGTACACACCTTTTGTATCAGAGTGCTGCACGCAATGCCATGAAACAAAAGCAATACCGGTAAATACTTGCTGCTGCAAACACAACAAGATTCCTTCGACATTCACCCCTCCGAAACGACTGCACGCAAACGGTTTGAGGACAAACCACTCGGTCGAGTAGAGTTGGAAAACATTCGTGCAGCTATACCCCCCCTCCCCACCCTCATGCTTGCCCTCGTCCCTGCAGTACGAAGGCCTCCCAAATATGTCCCCAGACCCTGCATGGAGGCATATTGTCCGGACAACCTGCGCCTAGATAAAGCTCCCACCACAGCATCCCGATATAAATCCACCAAGCAGCAGGTCGACACCACCACCGGCACCAGAGACAGGGTACTGCTGTATGTGCACGAGTGGGACGTTTTGGCGTCCTTCGAAACAAATACATAATGTATTATGGTACAAAAAACAAATCCTCTCGCACCTCTTACAAAAAAAGGCAAAGCTAAACGAGGTGCAAGGCGCACCGACCTCAATAACACTATACCACACTGAGCTTCACCGGCGTAGGAACGGTGTGCTCCGTCCGTCTTGAAAGGGACGTGTGATCAAAGGGTCAACATACCAAGGCATGCAACAAATAGGGACGCCCCCCTCCCCCGCCCCGCCCCCCCGCCCCTCGAACAAGCTGTGCAACGAGACGCGCGTCGTGTGCGCCATGTCTCGTCCAACTAAACTGGATGATTGTATCCCTATCTATATATGACAAGATCGACGGCGCGATTGACCGTGCAACGGCGCTACTGAGCGAGAGTACCGGCGCGATCGAACGAGATGGCGACGCGCAAGCTTCCTCTCTCTCTCCGTTTACGTGTAGCTCCCGTCAACTGCTCACTATAGCTGCTACTCCTGGTTATCTGTTTTGTTTTTTCGATTTTGTTTCATACCATCACGTTTCGCGCTATATCTATTTTCCGTGCACCCACTCGCTCAAGACTACTACGCACTACAGTAGTGTGAACGTTCTTCGGTGCAGTCGCGGGTGTACTCCCAGAGTTTACTCAGCATATCCGAAATCCCCATAGTTCCTTTGACGATCCCAAACATTCCCCCCAACTGATCGAAGAACCACCGCCTCCGTTACTGATGGAAACCTTGTTGCCGCCCTCGTCCGCGAAAAATCCTGATGCGGCGTACATTCGGTAGTATCGCACACCCTTTGCTTGACGGCCCGTGGGCGTTACGCATTGTCTCCCTCGGTGGGCGCAGCACCGCCTCCTTCAAGGACGGAAACCTTGTTGCCGCCGCCATCTTTCACGGGGATCCTGATGCGGTGGGTGGCAGCCACTTCCCTCTTCGGAATGGTCAGTGTTAGGACGCCGCCGGTGTAGTCGGCGTTCGCCTTGGAAGCGTCCGCCGTTTCGGGGAGGCGAATGGAGCGCGTGGTCTTGCCGTAGGACCGCTCGACGAAGTGATACCTGTTGTTTGTATGGATACAGACCGCACGAGGTAACAGCAGCAGCAATTTAATGACCCTTTTCGAATGTGTTGTAAACGAAGTAGGTGTCTTGAGTCAAATTTCAAGTGATGTGTCCCCAAACACAGGAGTGTAACATCAACCCTGTGGTGGTATTTAAAAACAGAAAAGACAACAGGGAGAACACTCTGTTCAACCGCACTGCGCATTCAATACAATATCCCGTTACTATCTGCTAAAGAAGCTCGGTGCAGTATGAAGAAATCCCATCGCTGGTCCCCTCAGTAAAATCGTTTCCCCGACAAGAGTACCGCCAAAATCCAAATCACAATAAGCAAACTAAAACACACAAAAAAACAAAACACCCCGCCCCCCCCTAACCAAACACACAAGAAACTCACTTTCTTTCGCCCTCCTGCCCTCCCTCGTTTTTCTCCTCCCTCATGCTCTTGCGCTCGCCCGACACCGTCAACACACCGGATGCGTTGTCCACGTCGACAGTAATGTCCTCCTTCTTCACGCCTGGGAGGTCAGCCATCAGCTCGAACGCGCGGTCGTTCTCGTGGAAGTCCAGGTGCATGCCGAACTTCCCGTCGCCGGTGGTGCCGCTGCCGGCGCCGCCACCAGCGGGAATAGTGCCCGCGAGCGCTTGGGGGGCGGGGAATCTTGTGGCCAATCCCCAAGGAGCCAGTAGGAAGTCTCGCTCCATCGAGTCGAACACGTCGTTCATTGCACCCCTGTTGGCATCGTGCGACAAGAGCGAAACCAAACAAATTAGGAGTGAGGCGTATAAACGGGTGCTCGGTGAAAAAAAGAGAGAGAACAACTTACTACTGTACACTCCTTCTCAGCGTCAAAATGAAAGCCAATAGCTAGTGCAATGCGGTGGGGTTCATGAACGACGCATGAAAATGTAGAGGTGCACCCGTTTGTGTCTGAAGTTTCTGGAGCTCCTCAGTGAGGCACACTATACCTATACTACAGAGGACCATAGTAAAATAGGACCAAATATTGGTGGTACAAAGAAAGGGAAATGGTTAGGTGTTTGTGTACACCGTAGGTCGTTTTCACCATGGGTTCTCGTAAATAGATGATCCATCTGCAGATAGACCATCTGTCCGAGGCCGAGAAAACAAAATCGGCTTTATCGGTAGCACCCTCCCCGTTGTTGTCGAAAAAACGAGCTCTTGCAAACTCTCACAAACGACCACCCCCCTGTGCGAACTTAACGCGTTTTAGGTAGTAACGATGAAATAACGTGGCGGGGGTGGAGGGGAATTGTTGGAGTGTGCGTCCCCTGCGACGTACAGAAGAGGTCCCGTGGCCGGGTCAAAGTGTAGACTACCGACGGGAAAAATCCCACACGCAATGACGTTCGATGCCGATACGTGAACTGGCTGGAAGTGGAGAGGACGCAAAGTGAGTAAGCCTGCGAGACGACATGTTTTTTTTTCCCATCCCTTTTGTTTTCTCCACCTTCTTCTTTTTTTTCTCTCTCCCTCCTTGGTCGTAACTCAGAATCGGGGTCACTAAGTGGGCTCTTCTCCTTCCTCCCAACTGCGGCACGCGCCTTGCATTTTTATCGTCAGAACCCTTCAGCACTTCGTTTCCTCGTCGACTGTCATCGAATCGACGACTTGGCCAGGGGTGACTGAGGCATACCGTAGGCGTTTAATGACGCACTGCTCCCAACAATATATTTGAGTCAAATTCCAAGTAATCTGCCCACAGAACAGGAGTGCGGTTCTAAAATGGTTTAAACGCAGGTTGCAGCCGTACAGGACACGCACGAAAGATCTGTATACAAGTGATACTAAACAACGCAACTTTATCCTACTCGTATTGTAGTACTGGGTGCTCCGGCGCTGTTCAAACGAGACGGTTGATAGACATAAAAAAAAAGCTGTCGTTGTTTTTTCGTCGATATCTCGTCATGCACACCTGCTCATGTGTAACATGATAACTCATCACCAAGACTTACGTACCGATAGTCTGAACGTTTCCTTGCCGACTTGGTTTTGTCACTGAGAGTGCGAGGGGAGCGCGAGTTAGCAAAACACGACGACGAGAGTCGGCGCGAAGCTTGGTGGTAATGCCGAACGAACCCTCTGCGCGATTCACAACCAAAAGGCGCATGCCGGGCGTGGGGAGACGGGGAAAAAGCACCTGTGTGACCCCAGCAGCTTTTGTTCAGAACTTCTACAAGCAGTGCTAATGGTACAGTCAGTAGTATCGCCGAGGTTGACAGCTCATCATTCGAGGTAGGCTGGGAAACGAAAAAGGCATGACACAAACAAAACAACGTATTCCGTACTGTGTTCAATATCACTCGGCTGGTGGGCAAGAATATTTTGAGCGTGTTATGTTCTCGTCATTTGTTTTTCCCAGTTTGAGCCTTCATCAAGGCAGATACTGGTGCGAGAGTATGTGCAGCACAGGAAGACCCTGGACAATAGGTCCGAGGTCAATAAGGTATCGATAGGATCCTATTCTAATAGGAGGCCTATTTTTTCGTGTAGTAGGTATCGATTACCACTTTTTGAACCCTGTTGTGGCCGACAATGGGTATCAGCAGGCACTTTCACTTATTTACTGTTCGGCCGATAGCCTGTTGTACCTATTGCCTTCAACATACTGGGGAAACAAGTAGGTTTTCAACATACATTTCTCAGGCGGTATTGCTCGAGCTATAACATATTGGTTCTGAGAGCCGGAACATATGGTTTCGGACAATAGTTATCGATACTTTTTTTACTATCCTGTGATTTTAGACAGTACGTACCGATAAATAATGTCACCATCCTATGGTTTCGGCAAGTAGAGATATCAATAAAATTTTCACAGTCCAATGCTTTCGGACAATGGGTATCAATATAAAGTTCCCCGTCCAATGCTTTCGGACAATAGGTATCGATGGCAACTTTACCATGCTATGGTTCCGGGTAAGGTATCCAGTATGTTTTCACCACCATATATGGTTCCGCACAGTACTGTAGGTGTACGGCAGTCACGGCATGCACATGTACGTATGTACCAGGTATCATACCACACAGCAGTACGGCCAAGATCGGGATAACGATCACTCGGGAAAGAAAGATCGCTCAATACCGCAATCGTTTATTTAATGCCGTGCCCGAAAATACTGGAGCTGGGTGGCTTAAACAGCAAGGCAGTGAGTACTACTGGATCTCTGTGAAAGTCCGATCTCCACTATTCCAGAGAAATATCTATGTGTGCCGGTTGGTTTCTTCTTATACCTTGGATAATACCCCATCTGAGAATAGGGTATTGGACCAATAATAGGTCAGAATTTACGGTGCTCGATACCTATCACTGGTCGCAATGGATTGGTTTCGGGGTCTATCGTAACGATAGGATTAGGGCAGTGGCCACGATAGCCTTCCGTGCGACTAAGTTGCTAGTGAGTGTGTGTATCGGTAGGTGTCCTGGCTACCAACAAAGTTTGAAATTTAGCGGCAGTAGGCTATAGTTCGACCAATATCTTTATATCAACAATCGATACCTATTGGTTGTAGCGATTGGTGTGCAAGCATGTCGATCGATACCTAATGCTTAGGTCAACCAGGGTCAACTGGTGTGGAATGATATCGATCGGATATCTATCGCTCAACCCAATAGGGTCGCAACGGTATCCATCAATACCTATTGCCCTACTCGACAGTTTCGTAGGCGTATCGATCGATATATGTTGCCTATTGCAATAGGTTTACCATGGTATTGATCCATACCTATCGCCCAGTTCAATAGGTTCGCAAGGGCATCGATATATAAACCTATTGATCAATCTAATTTTACAACGGTATCGATCGATACCTATCGCCCAATGCAATATGTTTGGAAGGGTATCGACCGATGCCTATTTTTTGCCTAAACAAACACATTTGCAATCGGGTCGATCGATATCTCTTGCCAGGAAAATAGTCGAATAATTAGATACCGACATAATACTTATCCCAAATACTACGAAGAACCTATTGTACGGAGCTCTGAACCTATTGGCTGAAGCACTGAGTATCGACAAATATTTCATCATAATTAACCCAAGTTCAATACAGCTTATTACACAAATATCTCTGAACCTATTTGTCGAAGCAATGGGTATCGATAGGCAATTTTCAATACGTATCCCAAGTACAAAAGCCTTTTGTACAGATCTTTCTGAACCTATTGCTTGAAGCAATAGGTATCGACAGGCAATTTCTGATACATATCCCACGTACAGTAACCTATTGGTCGAAGCAATAGCTACGAGTATCGATAGGCAATTTCCAGAACATATCTCAAGTTCAATTATTAATAGCCCATTGTACAATTATCTTTGAACCTATTGATCGAAGCAATAGCCATCGATAGGAAAATTATAATACCTACCAGTACTCATTGCAGGAGCACAGGGTATCGTTTAAGCAATACCGCAACCTATTGAAATAGCAATACGTAGGCATATCTAATACGAAGCCTATTATTGCCCCGAGGTTGTGGACCGTGGTTGGCGTTACGAGCTGGGCCAGCCAAAAAAATGTTTTTAAAGCAGATTAGCCATGCCCCGACCAATTTAACGAATTAGGACCTGGAATTTGGACACAGTGTAGATCATGTACTAATCAACACACTTGCCGCCTGCTCTTTTTTTTTTTTTTCCCCTCGAGAGAGATACGACGATCCAAAAATCGAAAAAAATGCAAAAGCGATCAAAACTACTTAGGAAAAAAAAAATCAAAGAGGGCAGGCGGCAGGTATTTTTGCACGCACGGTTCAAAGACGTGGTGAAAATTTCAGAGTAAAACTCTCGAAATTGGTCGGGGCATGACGGAATTACCATTTTTTCCGTAATTACTTGACTTATATATGGAATCGAGTTTTGGTCATATCTCTTGATGGGTGGCGAATTGGGCAACGAGACTTACATAGATCTTCTCCTTGTGTCTTCAGCATTGTCCCCACCAAATTTCATGTTGATCGAAAATGACATTTTTTATACGAAATTAGAATGAAAAAAATGTTGTTTTCGAGTTTTCGCGGATATCTCGGCGAGATCGAGTCGAGAAAAAAATATGTATATAATTATCAAGATACAATAAAAATTGCACAAGCACTGCTATGTCAGGGTTGGCACTTCAAAATTTTGTAGCCTAATTCGCAGTGGTTCACGAGATACTACTTTAGGAAGCTTTGTAGGTTTCTTGGCTGGCCCAGCTCGTACATGGTTCGGTGCGTCACAGCCACCGTGCCTCCATATGTAAGCGTATGAGCTCCGCGATCCCCGGCACCCGCCCACTAAAAAGCCACTCCTCGGATTACAGTAGCCCTGCAGCTACGTACAACAATCGTCCCGGAGAAGAGGGCCTGATTTTTTCGGCGACGTGGTGCAACACACACACTTCTTCGGAGCACATACGGTAGTCCAGGACGCCTTATAACAGTGGATAAACAGGGCGCCGAGAAACCAAGGCTTGTACTTTGAAGGAAACAAATAAATTCGATCGTCAACTTGAAATTCGAGCCGAAAAGGAACCCTCTCAAAAATAAATCCAGCTTGGCCCAGATTTCCTGCTCTTTATTTTTATATTAGTAAGTGTTCTGGGCCAGATTTCTAGCTTCTATTATTCGTATAGATGTCTTGGTGTCCTGTACTTGTACACATATCACACGGGCTCACTTCACAGCAACCCGCAGCGAGAACGACACAACGAGACACTTGAGTAAAAAAACAGGAACTACTAGCCTACGTACGTAACACTGCTTGCAGTAGCTACTCAAAGCAACACGACAGGTCTGTCTCAATGGCCAGATCGTCGATTTCCTACGAGTACACGACCAAAGCGTATTACCTGGTATATTATACCCATGCTCTAAAAGTCACGTTTCCCAGGCGGGAGCCGTATCATCTGAATTATCTACACAGCTGTTGAACACCTCGGGGAGGTCAAAGGGTGTGGATGTGCAGGACCTTCATACTATGCTGTGCAGTACTCGTACATGACACCTGATAAGAAACAGGCTTATAAAAGTATTACGAGAGAAAGCCAGGCTAATATATTTACGTGGGAAAATCGGAAATTGGAGAGTCGTCTTGACATTAGTGTAAAAAGCGCCCTCTCTCAAATAAGAATTTCCAGCCTGGACCAGATTTCCTGTTTCTTAATAGGTGTCCTGTGCTGTACAGGTATTATACCATCCAGGAAGGATGTGGTATGTGCTACTACAGTACCAGGCATCATCAACACTGCTACTCGTAGTCCTACGGTAATGTGTCCGCGCGCAAGATATTGTGACTACTGCTCTACGTGGCCAAGCAAAGCAGCAGCAGAAACAGCAGCAGATCCAGCGGAAGTAACAGCAGCAGCAACAGCTGAATGACCGCCAGCACCAGCAGAGAGCCGACCAGCATAGTACAGACAGGAGATACCACTCTCAACCCAAATATAAGCAATATTTGAATTCAAGTTTAATGTGTCAACGGTGCTTATGGTTTAGGACATAGGTGTATAGCAGAACACACCGCTGCAGCATGCTACGAATACGAGACCGCACCACCAGATACTGAGTCTCAAGTTCCAAGGTGTTGTTTTGTTGCGTTTCTTCCCCTGCGCGTGACAGAGCTTGCAATGATGGAGCAAGACTGGCATCAACCACCCTACGTACACCAGAGCAACCCCTCCGCACTACCGGCAGCATCGCGCAACCCGCAAACTAACCACGAGTATTCTACAGCAGGACGGCGCAAGCACGAAGAGAGTGTACAGTATTAATGTTAAAGTCACAGATATTACAGTATACCCCCAGTACCGAAGCTTCGCCCAGAGTACTGCCTACACCTGTACATGTCCTCTCGGCCAGCGTTGCCATCGACACACCCACCCACCTGAAAGGGTCGAAGGATCCCGTGCGCATGAGACTCATGACGGCAGCAGCAGCAGCAGCAGTAGTACTGTAGTTGTCCGCTTCTTTCTTTCTTGCAGGCAGGTCCACTTGCTTCTTTTCTCCTGTCTGTCTGTTTCGCTGCGAGGAGAGATAGGATGCTCTTCTTGCTGTACTCTTGACACTAGGGGTGAGGGCGATGGGTTGTGTTGCGGCCGGGTGTGGTTGTATCTGGGTCTGGACTGCTGCTGCTGCTTTGGTAAATGCACCGATCACACCATCAATGCTGCTGTGCCTGGTTGAGCCTGGGCTTTCGCATGTTTCGAGAAAGCTGGTTGGTGTTCCAGAGCGAGGGAGCTGGCGAGCTGCTTTCTTCCAGAAAAAAAGACACGTGTCATCGGCGTCATAATCATTTTAGTATCGATTTGTCCGGGAACGTAATGATCATTTCAATATCCATATTAACGATCAAAAGTGCCTTACATTTTCGGATAGAGTACGAGTATAGGCAAAGCGCCACAGGCTTCCGGAAATTGCAAAAACGCTGAAACCTCAAAGTCTCGAACGCACAGAATATTTCTCCGAGTTTCATTGAAAAAAAGGGTAATAACCAAAAACGGGTATACCCGGTCGGTTTTCACTTATAAACGGGTACATTCTGGAATCAAGTAAAAAACACGCCCGGCGAGCCACGCGATTGGCCAAAACAAATTGTACCCATTTTCGAGAGAAACTGCCCCGGGTACAACTGTAAATGTCTATTATGCTTGGCTTTCAACCATTTTTGGTGTTTATTTTGGTTAACCACTTGCCTACAGTCTGCCTCGCTCTCCACTGCGTCTGCGGCCGCTCTTCGTTGTTTCATTTTCTTTCAAGCTTTTTCACAATCCACATAATTTTATTTAATCCACGTAAACTCCATTCAACCATTTTACGCACCTGGGTACGTAGTACGTACGTCTTCAAAGTCATATATACGACCATCCACCTAATATACTGTTGTATGTGCGCACAGCAGCATCAACAGACCTGGTATCTATATAGTAGGGGGTATTTCAGGTACACCAAGTAACATGCTGAGACCAAGTAAAACACAAATAAATGCTTCCCGCCGGAACCATCTGCGTCTAAACACCCCTGACCCTGCTCCCGACCCCACCCTCACCTGAACCCTCCAAACATGATCCGGACACGTCTGAAGGTATAGTTAGGCGCCGACAAGTGTGCATGTTGATATATACCCCTCATAAACGGGCACGATGTGATTTTGGCCTATCTATCCCGTGATGGCTCGTGGGATGTGGTGTGTGTGTGTTCTTCACATTAAACCTTCCTTTCTACCCGTCGACATCCAGCACACCCAGTGTCCGTGCCGATTCTTCATCCTAAAAAGGTACCAGTTCTGTGGTCACAAAACTACGAAACAGAGATACTACACTCAGTGCAGTAAGCAGAGCAGACAAGTGTTTTGACTCGATTCCACTATGTACCCGTTTTTGACTCAAACCGGCGTGACTGTACCCGTTTTTGGTTATTTCCCAAAACAAAATGATACTTGTGATGAGGTAAATAGCAGGTCGCAAGGAAATTGTTGACAGCTCGAACAGCTCTCATCGATTCCCCACTTAAAGATCTACAGCAGATAGATATCAAAGGACACATGTGCGAGTATCCCTGTGACCTGTACTACGAGTATGATCTGCATGGTCTAGCACATGTTTCCTGGGTTGAGTCTATTCTACTGCCGTGCTGCAGTTCAGTACAACACGACGAGTATATATACAGGACACCGCAGGCTATATCATCCAGATGATCTGCAGAATATAGATCGGATGTATGTGTGGGTTCTCGTTCCCACTATTGTCGGACCCGTCCAAACAATGCCGGTTATACCTCGTACGTATACAGTACAGGACACCTAATAATAAGAAACAGGCTAATAAGAAAGCCAGGCTGATATTTACAGGAAAATAAGAAATCCGGGAGTCGTTATTAGGTTGAAATTAGTGTTGAAAGCATCCTCTCGCAAATAAGAAACCCAACCTGGACCAGGTTTCCTGGCTCTTATTACAGTAGGTGTCCTGCACTACATCATACATATGTATTTGTGTATTATACGCACGTGTACGTACATGCACACAATGGGATAAACGCGCAGCTGGAGGGACTGTGCCTTCTCGTGTATTACAGCTGTATAGTACAGGACACCTAATAGGAAAGAGGCTGGAATAAGAAAGCCAGGCTGATACGTAGAGGGGAACCAGGGGGGAACAAGAAATTATGGAGTCGCTGTTATCTTGGATTTATAGTGTAGAAAGCACTCCCTCTCTCAAGTAAGAAACCCATCCCCTGGACCAGATTTCTTGTTTCTTATTCGGTGTCCTTTACTGTATACAAGACAGTATCAGGCATGTATACCGCATTGGTCTGTTCTCACATGCCACCTCCGAGTACAGCATGATACGAGCGTATTTGCAGCTGCGTGTGTATGTGGTGCTTCGAAAAGGTATCCGTCCTCTCTACTATTATTACAGTAATATCAATATATACCTGGCAGGTGTATTGGAGCCTGTCCTTTTCTCACCACGTTCTTCCCGTCCTTTCTATCCGTCGACATCCAGCACACCCAGGTCAGTCTTCGTGCCGATTCTTTGTCCTGGAGAGACACCACCAGTTATGTGGTCACACAGCTACGACACAGCCATACAGCACGCTGCAATGCATGCAGTAAGCAGAGCAGACAATACAATGCCATAAACGACAGGCACGATCTACCCTGCTTGCAATCCAGCTGCGTAAAAGAGAAAAAAAAGAAAAGAAAAGCGACGAGGAAAAAATACAGAAAAAACAGAAACAGCCAAACGAACAAAAACGAATACAAAATAAAACTAAAGTGTCGTGCTTCCTCCGGAGCTGTGACAGACAATACAGAAAAAACATAAATGAAAAAAACGATTACAGAGGAAGGCTGAGAACCAAAGGAAAAGATAGGCAAACGAAGAAAACCAAAAACACCCTCCAGGCTCCAGGCAGCCGAGGCAGTTTTTGTACCGGTAGTGCAGACAGGTTCTGCCAGCTATTAATAGTAGGTCTGGTACCTTGCTACTCTGTTTGCCGTCTCCTTCTTGCTTTTGTCAGCCGTGAATTCGTCCTGGTACCTTGCTACCCTGTCGGCTGTCCCCTTCCTGCTCTCGTATTGGTGCCACCTGACCATGAACCGTTCAGCTGCTTTGACGACCCCCCTTTACCACTTGCCCGCCTAATTTGCTGCAACGGTCTACACTGCGATCTCTACTCCAAACACCAAGGGGGAATATGCCCTGGACCCCTCGGTGGCTCAAAACACGTTGATGAGGTTTTTAACAAGGCATTTCTGCCAAGTATTGAGGTGTCCTCCCGGTCTCCGCCCCCCCCCACCCGTTATTGTCACGAACACCACCCGACCGAGAAGTCGCCCCTTGTGTTGCCGTGCCACGCCCCCCGCAAAGAACAGCCGTCATTCAATAATGGTCGTTTCGATGCTCTCGCATCGTGTATGCTTGAGAGCCTTCGTGCGCGAGAGGGTCGTGTAGTCACCATGCTGTCCATGCTAGAAGCCAATGACACGCAGGAGGACTTGGTGGTGCACCAATCGGAGCCTGGCGAAGGGTCGTGCGCTGAGAGTCCACGTCCCACGTCCGTACAGCAGGGTGTCAATCACCTCGGCCTTCAATATTGCACTTTCAGACTAGGCAGGGCCGTCTTCAAGTCGAACAACTCGGATCCGAACCGTTTGAAGCATGCTCGTATAACACGGATCCGTCGTTTGCTTTCGAGCGAGAGGTTAACGTCTTCGTGGATAATGCCACCGAGTGATAATAACTGACTACCTCTGATCAGCTGCTTCGACAACGAGCGGCGGGGCAGGGGATGTGTGGTCCCGTGCTCGTAGAAGCATCATCTTTGTCTTGGTTTCGAGACCGTGAGGCCTGCTGCTTCAAAGACAGTCATGATAACTGTCATCCTTTTAGAGAGTCCCTCCGCGGACTTCAAAACAATTCCTGCGTCATGGGCGTACAGCATACCCAACACTAGCCTTCGCACGCATGCCAATGGTACCTCTTTTCTGACCCCTACATCCTCCTCGAGGTGGACAAAATGCCTCATTATGTCTTCGTTCTCGCTGAAGCGTACGGGAAAAACGTGTATCACGGCAGCGAAGAACACGTTGAGGAGCAAGGGCGACAGCACGCAGCCTTGCCGGAGCCCCTGCGTGACATCAAATCATTGTACGTGCTCACCATCATCATCTGCCGTCGTTGCACTGGCGGATGAATATAAGCATATTGGTTGGTATGCCAACATGCCAACGCGAGTGAGTACCTGCCACAGCAGCTCTCGGTCGGCAGAGTCGTATGCTTTCTGCAGATCAATGAAGCACGTGTTTGTACAAGATCGCGCCCTATCCTCCACTCAGTGCTGTATGTAGCAACCACCACAAAGTGGCGACAATAGTTAGGTATGCCTACGAGTGCACTAGGCTGTTAAATGTCGCCGCAAGATGCATGCTGCGCTAGAGGTGCACCTGCATACAGTACATATTATGAGGCTCTTTGCTTGAGGAGCTATATACTGATACTAAGTCAATACATTGTTTTGGATGAAACAAAAAGTGCTACCCGATGACCAATTTCCTGGCCTAACGATCCAGCGAAACATAATGCAACACAAAATGGAACTCCGACGATTATGGGATAAGAAGCTCCTCCATTCAGAAACGTGTTTCAGCCAAAAATGCTACCTCTATCGCAGCACGCGTCACATCTATATTTTCAGTCCTGCAGCGTGCGCGGGGGTGGGGTCCAAGCAACCTGTCTAGCAGAAAAAAGGTATACTGCGGAAGGTAGGGGGTGCCACACGCGCCGGTAACATACCCCCTACGAACACGGGCCTGTCACTGTCTTGCTACATTGCTAAATGTCTCCACGGCGATTTGTTTACGCCCATATTGTGCATCGCGCGGGGGGGGGCTTGACCACTTGTGACTACGTAAATGCGTCAACTCTATGACTGTGACCAGTATCACAATTAATTCCTACATGAATCAGTATGAATGCGTATATTTTACGTAGGGTTGTTCCGCACGACAGACTTCACCCTGAACAAGCACAACAAGAACACGCCGTATGGTTTCTTCCCGGAAAGTGGCTTTCCCGCTTCATGAGACAAATCGACCGCGGGGTCCAGCAGGAAAGACAGACCAACCGAGCATCACGGGTGACACGTGCGACGACAGAGCTACTTAGCACGTTTTGGCTGAAACTTTTTTTCTGAATGGTCGGGGGAGGGATCCTTAAGCCAAAACCGCCGGGAGTTCACTCTTGTGTTGCAATAGGTTTTCATTGTATAGTTAGTCCAAGGGATCGCGCATCGGTTAGCACTTTTATTTTTCTCCGAATAGGTTTTTTGGGTGAGGTATAGAGCTCATCAAGTGACCGCCCTCTGGAAACGAATGATGCGCCTCTACCGTAGCATGCGTCGGTTTGTCATCGGCCCCCACATTTTACCCGTGTCGATTGGTGGTGATTGGAAAGAGCATCATACTAAAAAAAAACTCTCAAACCACAATTAATTCGTACGCATATATATATATATATATGTGTGTGTGTTTGCATGCCCAGTGGTTTATTCCGTACAGTCCTCATGCTCCTGTTTGGGCTCCATCTCATCAACTATATTTGCTCTACTTTTCCGGCTTCCTGCCTTTCGAAACTCAAATTCGACATCACATAGCGAACACCCACCAATCGGCCCCACCCCCGCCGCCCCATACCCCGCGCGCTACGGTACGTAATATATCGTCTCATCGACTTGACGCTAAGTAGTTGCGAGGTGTGAACACTGAACCACCGGGGGGCGCCACACCGAGGGCTGTGCACAGTGTCTGCGGCAATCCATCATAATAACATGTGTATGCTGGGATAAAGCCACATGCTACGTACGGTAGAGGTGCACCTGCATACAGTACATTTGCTGAAGCTTCTCACTTGCGGAGGAGCTCTATACTGATACTAAATCACCCAAAAACTGATTATTGAGGGAACTAAAGTGCTACGTACCCGGTGCGAAATTCCATGGCCTAATCCGACAATGGAACATATTGAAAGCGCAGGAATTAAAGACCGACGATTTCGAGTTAAGGAACCCGATCATTCGGAAAGCAATTCAGCCAAAAAACGGTATACCTACCTCTATTATTGTAGCACTCGTCAAACATTGAACGAACACGAGCAGCGAGCAAAGTGGGAGCTCGACGATCGACCCTTTAGGGGGCGAACGATAAGCGCAATGAAATAAGCAACGAGCACGATAAAGGGAAGCGCCGAAAAACACTCGCTGTGCACAGCACGAGTGAGTGTCACTACGCTGTACGCGGGCCGCGCGGCTTCCTGCGTCCCAGTCAGGGCATATCCTTTATACACCTCCTTGAGGCTCAAGCTTGCTGCATAGTAGATGTGGCCGACGATTTTAGTAGTCGCCATCTGTGTTCCAAAAACAATCGTCTCTGATTGGCCAAGTGGCTCAACAGTGGCATGCATTCTCCTCCGCTGGATACAGGAAGTGCACCAAAATCAGCACTGCACACTATTCGTGCCGGAACCCTGTTCGACACACTAAATTTGCTGGCCCCTGTCGGACTCCATCTCGTAGGTGAGGCGAAATGTCGTGTCCTCCTCGTTTGTCGAATCCTGATTAAGCCGGGTGGGTCGTGTCGAGCGACACGAAAGACAGGGGCGGCGTCGGCATGAAGCAACAGGGAATACGGGCAGCTCTTCAAACCACCGGGTTGAAGCCAACCCCAACAGGCCACGCGCGATGAAAGTAGAGATAGGGGACCGTGTGCCCCCTTGTACATGGCAGATGAAACATTGCCTCGAATGTGCTTTGCTGGGGGCAATGAGGCGATCGAACATATGCCTATAAAATATGCGACGTATGGCATTCAAGTGAGGGCGTTCATGGTCACATACCATCTCGAACACTTTTCAAGAACAGGGTCCGTTAAAGCCACTTGGTGTTAGTTGTGGCGCTAAAAAATAAAGAATCGCAGTAGATATCATATGTGGCACGAGTGGTAGACCCATAACCCGGATGGAGGTTACAGTTTGGACCAGATGTTGTTCCGAGCAACGAAGATCCTCGTCTACGTCTGGAGAACCACACAGTATGTTTCCGAAACGCATGTAATTTTGTGGACTCAAGAGTTTTTACAGGTTTCTAATCATCGGGTTGCGCGATTTGTGTTTCAAGCGGTGGCGTGTGGTGTACAGTAGACCTCCTCACGCTGATACCCTCTAAGAGCCAAGGGACCCCTTGTGCCGTGGAATCACCCGCCCCCACCACACGGTTTTCGATAGCAAACGACCCATGGAGTTGGAATGGGACACGCCTCATGTTGCAGCATGTGAAACCATAATGATGGCATGAAACAACTCTCACACGATGTGGCTTGCGGTGTTTGTCCAGAGCGACAGGTTTGAGAGCGACCGTGTAGTGTCGGCTCTAAGGCGACCACAAGGGGTCGCCAATTCCTCACTGCTGTCAACGTTCAAGAGGGTGGTGGGTGAGCCAGGTCGTAACTGCTCGCTCAATCTGTGTACGCACCATAGTTATCCCTACACATCATTGTTCGTACGTGATCGAACCTCGAACAATCGCGGGTATACGTGCGTGCTCATCTATAGCAGGTATGCATTCCATACAGCGATTGAACCCGGCGCGTCTGCGACGAAGGCAACCAAAGGGTGTGAACCTGCCGATGCGATAGGGAGAAGAAAACCCGCTTTTCTGGCAGAACTCACAGTATAGTCGCCATGAACAATTGACTACGCGAACTAATTGCTGTCCAGAGTTTCGTCGGCTGGTTCCGCCGTGGAGGCCTATACACCACATTCCATTTTGGAGAATAAAATACGGAACCAAACCCAAGGCGTCAAACGTCGGACGGGCTCATCATGCTCCTCCATTCCCATATTGCTTTGTACAAGTCTATCCTGCCGATTCATCCGTTTTAATCCTGCCTCGAACGAGACTACCTGGCAAAGTCTTGTGTGGTGCAGCCACAAGCACATTCGGCACATGTCGAGAGTCAGGGGATGTAACCGGTTCATTCCCATTCAATGTTCCCCGTACGAACCTTGTTTGCGGAACGCGAGTGGTTGCTTTCGCGAGTCCTGAGCTCCACCTCGTAGATACCCCCTGCGAGAAGTGCGTCGACCGCGTCGGCCACGTTCCGGATGATGGACCACGTTGCCACCTCCCCACGCTTGATCTCGACGACCGTGTCAAAGATGGGTGCACCTGATCGTTGCGTCCGAACCTGGCATGGGGAGCATATACAGTCATGGTGTTGATGAAGTTCACTTGCGCTCGACGGAATAAACGTCCACGATCCTGACACCTCTGCGCAGGTAGCAATTTTAGATCACATTCGACGTCAAACAAGTGCTTGGAACACGTCGGAAAACCCCTTTGAACCCCTTTGCGACGCGCGAGGGAACAGTGTTGAACCTGTCGGCGGTTGCTTCGTATCGGCCACGCGATACAGCCCAGCTCAGGTTTCATGCGTGTAGGGGGTGTACATGACGTGCAAACACACGGAGGTGTGCGGCAAGCACATGCACTGGTGGACGTGGCAAGCGTTTTGGCGACGCTGGGTGCTCATGAATCATGAACATGGTAAGCTCTTTGAGTATGCTTGAATAAGAAGTACTCGCCGTTTTTGTCACGTATTTGGTTTGTAACAATGTGTCCAAAACATATTATAATATACGGTTCCGCACGAGCGCCGCCGTTGACACCGACAAACTAAGAACGCCACCGGGAAACTAGTTTCACCAGGGCGTACACGTGAGCGTGGACAATATGGCGACATACAAAGCCGGGTGGCTTTTTCTCACCTACAACAGAAAACGACAATGACAAACGTAAGTTATGCCAATATCCAACATCATGTTTTGCGTCTTATACGTATACAAACTCCGATGAAACGATATCTTGTGTACGAAACCGGTGTCGAACATAAGGGACTTATGAACGAACGACACCGACCCACGTTGGCTGCATGCGCTCTTCGCGAGAAAATGACCCCCAGGCGCCGGTGTAACAGCATGGTGCAGATACATCGTTTAAGCCATCACGAACCAAAAACAAACCGGGGCTCGAGGAGGCATAATGGGCCGGTGCTGACGGGGTAATACCGTGTGTCCAAATACAGAGAGTCGCCGGCAACATCATCTACGGTTGCCAGCGCTTTATATCAGCCAATTGTACGTTTTAGTTGATCGATAAGTGGGCCCCATGGCAAGGCGTAGGAAGGTATAGCATCGAGCCAGCGTACGAGCCAGTGTATAGAGAAGCGGACGCCTGGAACGTATGTAGACTGCAGCAGGCCAAGAATCGCAGTGGCCTCGATACTACGCCCATATTGTGTGTGTGCACACGAGCGTTCATGTATTCAAACCTACTTGGGGCTAAACCTTCCACACACAACGCCCCAGATGCACTATTAGCTTCGGTGCTGGGGCCTGTTCTTCGCCGTTGGACTGTAAATGCGTGTCACGTTGATTCAAAGGATGCACACGCCCGCTCACATTGCTCTAGGGATTATTCGTGCTAACGTGCAACACAGCCACGACAAGTATGAAAATGGGCCTGCAGTAAGTTACGAAATGTTCAACCGAAATACCATTCAAACCACGACTAATGTACTACAGTACCCTCATACGCGCTAGGCTTTTCGTTTTCGCGTAATGAGTGCTTGAACGGTAGTCCCAAACCATGCGTTGTGTTTTGTAGACCATGCCTACAGCAGTCCTTCCCAGACCATTGTAGTGAGTCTGTAATATAATAGCCTATAATTTCGCATTGTAGGGTTCTTGTCGTTTCATCCTTGGGTCCAAGGAAGGACGTTTATCTTCCCGTACTGGTCTAGTTTGAATTCACGATGATAGCTTCGGATGATAGCCCTACACCATGCTAACTGACCCTTCGTTACTCTGTATCCATCCGGGGTGTGTGCAGCGAAACGCGATGTGGTGACGTATAAATGGCTTATAAACGACAACCGGTGTCGTCTGCAGGTGACACTAGAGTCGCACCGGCCGGAGTATCCTTGGGCTGCCTGAGGATATCCGTGGCTAGCGTTTATTTTCGAGCACTGGTCTGTGTAGGCTAAACGGTAGCTTCGTCAATAGCTCCTAGCCGTGGCAGTATACCCCTGCCATTCCGGTGCTCACCCGAAGCGTCGCCACGAACGTCGCGCTGTTTAGTCGGTCATGCTTTTACATGGAGTCGCGACACCGGTGTCGTGTACAAGTAGAGCTGTAGGAAAAACCGAGGTACAATATCGTCCGCCTATTTGTAAACAATAATTAAAATCCACACGGTTTGAAGTAATTTCTGAATACGTATGTATCAAATACCAGGTACTCGTACCTTGGATATATTTCATGGTCTCCTTTTGTCGAAATCAATTACTGGTATCCACACTACAGTAGCTCAGGCAATAAGTTGAGTAATTGAAACAATATCATCCACCCCTACCCCATACGAAATATATCAACTATCAAAGGGGGCTATAGTAAATAGGACCAAATATTGCAAGTGAAAATATGTAAACATACAGTTTTTTTAGTCTACCGCAGGTCCTTTTTACTACGGTCCCCCGTAATAGGGATTGAAACAGATTCATCAACAACCATAGCAACCTACCGGAAACGAGCTGATGATGAACATTCATCCCTATAATACAGATTGAATGTGCCATATACGTCTCAGTTTGAGAAAAAAGGCAACCCCCATGTGCAGGGCACCGCAGTTCGTACACTTCACCTTGTGGCCTCCGTTGGTCTTAGCCATCTGGTCGCCCACCGTGACGCTCGTTAGCCCACCGAGTAGGGTGTTGAGCTCTGGGTTTCTCACGAGTGACTGAAAATCTCCATGTGCGCTCGCGATCACACGCACACCCCTGGGTGCAGACAACCAGGGACGGGAACGCGCAGTGGGCGATGCAATACGCTACGACGAATGCTATGATAGAGTTAGCACTTTTTGGCTCAAACGTCGTCTGAATGACGCGGCTCCTTTCCCCCAGAGTCGTCGGACTTTCATTCTTGTGTTGCAGAATGTTTCAGTTTGTACTCAAGAAATGAAATTGCTCACAGGGTAGAATTTTGATTTGCCCTGCAAAATCAGTTTTGGGGTGATGTATAGAGGTATAGAGCTCCTCAAGTGGCCATCATGGAGCACAGCTACCGTCGCACGCATTGTACGGCTTTCAGGGGTAGAGTTTCCTTCAGATACCCAAAATTGGTGATGCTTGTCCGTAGCGTTCAGGTGCCCTGGCCGTAACGCTGACATATTACTTGATTGTGTTGCCTCGAGCAGGAGACCAAATACCACGACAAAAGGGGCTTCGTAGCGTGTATTCCAGAGAAAGCTCGCGCGAGTAAAACTGGCCTATTCGTATCTGCAGTCTCAAGGTCATTATAATAGTGCGTTTTTCAGTTTCGCAATATGCACATTCGTAGTTTGATAATATGCGTTGGTTTTGCGGTGCGAGGAGCTTTTGTTCAGGTCCGTAGTGGTGGAGTGAAGTACACCGTCACCCGAGCGAGTGGTCTACACCTCGTCAGAAAAAAATGCGGCAGAATATCTCCCCCCCACATACCGTAGACGACCCTAGATCATCCTCTTCGGCTTGAACTACAAATGTTGTTGGGCAAGAAGGGGCGCCCCCTTGGCTTTGTGTTTTGCGTATAGTTCAGTACAGCGTGGTACGAGGTAGGGTCTATGAGAGAGGCATTCTTTCTTCACCTTGCCTTGATGTCCGAACATGCGCGTGCCTCCAGCTTGTTCGAAATTTCGTCCACCACGATGGTCTGTGGCGTGTGGTTTTGGAGGGCCTCGATCATTACCCTATTCACGTTACCGGGGGGCGGCACGAAAGTTGAGTTGTACGTGGGTCACCAATAACGTTATAAGACACTGAATGCTCAATCCAGGGGGTAAAGCAAAGACGAAGTTGGTGCAAACATGTTTTGCTGCTGCTGCCGCCGCGGGAACATTCCGGGCTGAGCTAAAGGCGCAAGCAGATCGATCCAGTGTGAAGTATATGCAACATCACAAGGTTCCGTATCGACACGAAACAATAATCTAAATCAGAAGGCTTATCCGTCCTCGAATACACGATTAGGGCACACATAATGAGAGTTCGAAGAAAGTAGGCCATGGGCATATGGTTGAAGTTTTAATTGCCTCCAACATCTGTTTTGGGTGCGTTATAGAGCTTCTGAAGCGATGGGCCACAAGTGTGCATCTAAAATACTATTTACGAAATAACAGCCGATTTTTTCCTAATTAAGAATTGCCTTTGCGATGAAAATGAAATGCTTTTTAGTAATTCATGTTTTTTACGAATTGTATTTCGCATCAACCTCAACAGGCTCGTGAAACAGAGGATAAAAACGGAATTGACATTTATGGGCGAGGTACCTCGCCCATCAATCCAGATTATCTTGGATCTTCGGCACGTTGAGACTGCCTGTGCCGATTTAGATTTTGTTTTGTCATCGACGGCTGTCACAACTGACAATCGTTTACAGTGCAAATTTAGACTGTGAGGGAAGTACATCTCTTACAAAATTCAAAACCCGAAATGTTCGATTTTCCTTCTCATCGGAAAGGCAGTTCTCAACTACAGGCTGGTTCAGGTATATCACCCAAAATTCATTCAGTGGCGAATGCCCACGCCGTTTTTTGGAGATAGACCCTGAAATTCGGCACACGTGTTTTATGCGCCCTACCCAAGACTTTAACGTTTTTTTTTTTTTTTCCCGTCAGATATTGCTTGTTATGTAATTTGTTGGGAAATTTGGGTCTTAAGAGATCCAAAATTTCCGGCAAAAAAAACAAACAAACCCATTCGTAAAAGGCTCGGGTAGGGCGTATAAAACACGTATACCAAATTTCAGGGTCTATCTCCAAAAAACGGCGTGGACATTTGGACTTTTGTGCGGTAAAAGTGTAGAAATAGGCGTTGCCTCGTAATTACTTAATTTCAGTATATAATCAATTTTGGGCGTTAAATATGACTTAATATGATCATACGCAGTCAGATCTTCAAAACTTTGCGTGAAACTTTGTACGAACATGCCTTGGACCACCTGGAAGCGGCTCGTTCAGAAGAAACAAATTAGGGGAAAACATGTTTTCCTACGGAAACGCCTGACTATTGTTGACCACTTTGAAGGCCTGTGATTCGTCGGGCCATATTTTCGGCGGTAGCGCCAGTCCTAGGTCCTTGAACAAAAACCTGGCGACGTCACCCTCTTCCACTGTTCATGGCGGTCAGTATGATACAAAATATGTGGCATTGGAGTTGCTATTGCATGCGGCATTCGTGACTGACGAAATTTTGGGTGATATGCCTGAACCAGCTCGTAGGAAAATCGGCTGTCAAATGCAACACCCATTGGCACCACAAGTGAAAATATGACATACCAGTATATTGTACACAGATGCGACGGACATGCATGCAAAAGGCTGACCGTTAGTCAACGTGATCGACACGAAGCTATCGGATGACGAGGCTGTTGTATGTTTGGACGTTACGTACCGGTGTTGATCTGCCCTCTGCGGGACCATGATCCGCCGGCTCTCCCCAATGGTCTCACGGTGGGGGATGTTGCCATCACCAGCAATCTCGTTGCTTGTGTCGACGATAATGACGTTCTTCACATGCATACACGGCATGGGCGGCAACGACAGATCAAAAGAGAAATGTTCGGAAAATTGTTTTGGCTCTTCATGGTCAAGCCAAAACTCTGCACGCCGTTCGAGTAGCTATTTGCCATAAAGGCAAGGGCACCAACATAAAAAAAAAAACGAACGACACTCTCATCAAAGACTCTTTTTATTTTCATTAATATTGCTCTCCCGCTTTTGCTAAATTTATTACTTTTATTCGTCAGAGTGCTTCAGGTAAATAATATAGATGATGCACGTACATAAAACATATAATATTGTTCTCCCCCTTTGGCTAAATCAATCAATTATGTGTGTTTTAATCAATAGAGCGCGCTTTCTGTTGCCCTGAATAGTTGCTATGCTCCCCCGTAATAGTTGCATGCCGCGCTGATACACCAGCATAAAAGCGGGGGTAAAAACCTTCGGCGGGGTCTCCAGTGTTGGCTGGGAGGCGTCAGTCCATGTCAATCCAACAATTTTTAGAGTTCGGACAGATCGTCGATTTCCACTTCATGGTCTAGCTATTTCAAGAAAGATTCGTGTCCCTCTTTTGTCAATTTTGTGTTAATGTCTTACATTAGTATGAATTTAATAATAGCTTGTACCTCACACAGCTTTAAAACTATCGTTTCATAGCACGCGTTGAAAACAAGAAGTGGTCCTGGTGCGATGTAATGCACTACATCGGAGACCCCTCAGCGATATCCCTTCACTTTGCAGTACCTAGGATGATTGGCAACACGAAACCACATTTTATTTGTATAAAGTCGCAATGGCCGTGCCGTCGCGCTCCTGTAGATAACCCTCTGCTGAATATTAAGCTTTTACTACAATACATCGTTGGTATTCATCTATCCACACCTGTGACCGGGCATAATAGTAACATATTCTTTGAAGTCTGTATGAGCTGCCCATGCCGAGCGCTGACACCTGTGTCCCGGAGATCTTGCGGCAAATGTCCCGAATTACGGTGGTCTTGCCGGATCCAGGCTCTCCCAGGACCAGAATGGAGGCCGCGCGCTGCGGCTTGTCTGGCAGTGCGTTGTGCCAGTTGAGAGCGCGAAAACACGAACAAAAGGGTGACGACGAAAATATGACCAAATCGCCGCGTCAACATATTGTGGGTGTTGTCGCGCTTATTTTCCAACCCCTTGGCCGAAGTACAGGTAAGGGAAAAGTCTCGGCTTACTTCCCCCTTCCTTCGTAGCACTAAGTATCTGACGCATAGTTGCCAAGCGTTGGAGCAGTGGGCCACACAACGAGTGCCCGGGGCTTTTGAAGCTTGTAAAATATTTTTCCTTTTATTATATCACGGGCCCGGCACCTGAATACAGGCATCTTTCGGTGGGGGACAACGGTCGTCTCACCAGGGTCGCCCACCGCACGAAACAACAAGTCTTCGATTATCCCAGCGCTCCCCTTGAAAAATCTTCCAATTCGGAGAGTCACTCCTAGTATTTGCGCCTTCTGCGTATACACGTTCAATCGGCGGCATAGGTACGCAGTGTGCAGGGGACTTCAGATTCGGACAAATCAAGACCAACCCACGAAGTGCAAAACAAAATGAAAAATAGTTTTCACACAACGACGCTGCCAAATGGCGTGTTACTGAGCCGATGCGAACGTAGGTTGTAGACACGTATTACTCTATGATCGTAGCCTAAACGAATAGCTATTACGTAGCACCTTCAAAGTGATTCGTAGGATGGAGGCAACAACATAGAAGTACGTATGGTAGTTCCCTAGCGATATCCCAGTACCATCACGCATTCAGTTTGAACAACACACAAGCGTCACACAATTACCGCACGTGATACCGGTACCAGGTACCGGCAAAAGTTTTGTTTTTTCACAATTTAGCGTATCGATCCAAACCGTGGCAGGTGCGGTCTTACGAATCTTCCAGGGAAGTCGAGCTTAAGCACAGGCATCGTCACGCCGCAGGCGTATCGTACCCTTCCCTGCGTTGGAAATCGGCGACATTCTCCCACAACCGCATCGCGGGCGGCTAAGATACGCCGATTGCGCCAAATTCGTCACACGTTTTGGCGACGCCTTCCCATATGAACTCCCAAAAGAGGTTAGGCAGGTCATTATGTCAGGCCTGCAAATAGTTGAGCCCTGGAATCCATGGTTAGCACCCGGCTGCAGTCCCGATCGCGGTTCGAAAATGTTTACCTCTCTCCCCCTCAAGACGCTGACGCGGTGGAGCTGGCCGGGGAAGCCCGCCCGGTTGTCGTCCCCAATTTTCCCATCCCGTTCCAGCTGTCCAACGACCTTGTCGATGTGCGCAGCCGTGACAACGACGGCTTTGTCGCGGCACAGGAACATTCGTCCACGTCCTGAAGAGAGAGAGAGAGAGAGAGCGCGCCGGGGTACCAAGCACGCGTGCTACGATAAAAGTATTCCAGCTTTGTCTGAAATGGGTTGGAAATGATGGGGCTCCTCAACCCCTTGAGAACTGGCCCCACACATTTGGGGACAAACTACTTGGAATTAGTGTAGGGTTTTTTTTTTAGTTCTGATTGGGTTACTAACCCAACATCGTCGGTGTCTTTCAATCTTTTTGTGTTGCAATTTGCCTCATTGTATAGGTATTGCTCACCGGGTCGTATGTACCGTAGCATTCTCAGTTTTCTCTTAAATGCGTTTGTGGTTGAGGGTACAGAGCGCTCCTCAAGTGACCACCCCCTGCAAAAAGGATGGTGCACCTGCATGCAGGCTACCGTAGCATGCATTCAAGACAGGGTTTCAGATTTTTCCGTTGTTGTGCAACTGCGTACCGTACGGGGAAGAGGAGCCAGCCCAATTCGGACGCGTGCCATAAGGCCCGTCCCAAGAGAAGTGGGAATACTTTTTTGTCATAAGGCATGCCGTATGAGTATCTCCGGCTTGAGTTCTCGACGGGACCATCAAAACCAAACAAAGTCGGAGCGGGTACTAAATGGGATTATGTAGGTGTGACAAACGTGTTGACAACGGAGTGACGCGTGCGGCGCTAGGCGTGTGGTGGCAATCTCAATTTTCAGAGGCTCCGCAGTCAAGGAGCTACTTGTTGTCTGCCCGCTCCAAACACAACAAACCTTTGTACGGTAGGCGTGTGGTAACAATCTTGATTCTCAGAGGCTCCGCAGTCAAGGAGGTATTTGTTGTCTGCCCGCCCCAAACAAAACAAACCTTTGTATAAGAGAACAAGGTAAGTCGTGGGGCAACCCAACACATACCCCCCATGGCCTCTATGAAGCGCATACCATTGTTCAAACGAGGCATGCCTTGTTTGGTAGTTCCTTAGTTGCGGGAGTATACTAATAGCCAGTAGTGTGCAACGATAAAGGATGCCTTACAAAGCGAATGCCTTATTGGGTAGCTTCTCAGTTGAGTAACGACGCGAGCCACGATACACGATAGAGGTACTGTATCCTTTTTTGGCGGAAATGGTTTCTAAATGATTGGGTCCCCAATAAACCAAAATCGTCAATTTTTTTCATTCTTGTTTTCCCGATATCTTTCATTGTACGTATACCCAGGGAAAGGATATTTTTTCATTGTTCAGCACTTTTATTTTTCTCCCAAATCAGTTTCTGGGCGAGGTATAGATAGAGCTCCTCTACTACAATTAAACGACCACCCTCATGGTGCACCTCTACCGGAGCATGGTGCCTCTAACCGTCGACCAGAAATATTACCTCAGGAAGGCAAAAAAAAGGGGCTGCCCCCTATCGTACCACGCGTCCAGGAAACAGGAACAAGAATTAGCCTAGATAAGAACATACCAGGTACATAATAAGAAATAGCCTAGATAAGAACCTAAGGCCCACGCATAAAAAAGATCCTACGATAGAGCCACGAATGACATTGAAGGCCCTCTTTGATAGGGGTGCCAAGAAAATTAGATTACTAAAGCGCGCTCGGCCGCGCGCGCTATACACCAGTTGCTGTACATTACAGAAGAAGCGTAACGTTTACACCATTCAGAAGTGCAAAACGTATCCGACACGAATTCCAAGCCGTTTATTCCACAATATGTGGGATCAGTTCCTAAGGGGTTAAGCAAGGATGGCTTGAACTACTTGCTCGCATTAACCATGCCTTTCTTGTTGTAGGGGCCCGTACTGGAATGTCTTCCCTCATCTTACCGTGCAGGAGGGCCTTGGGACGTCTCCCCTCGTCCATAATGATCTCTTGGAGGTCCTGCAGGTTGTTCGGCTCCCTGGGCAATGCACGCAAGGCACCACTGCTGTTAATTTCCCTCGAGAAATGTCAATTCCTGGTGAACGGGAAGCGCCACCCGGTATTCTAGAGTGCGGTTTGGTCAATTGATGGATGGAACTGACCAACTTTCGAAAGGCGCATTTCTTGGCCACATGTTCGTGTGCAGTTTATAGTCGTTTGTTCAGCGGAAACGTAGCACGTAATGTGGAAGAGATGAGCTCCGCGCGACAGCGTCTCCACGACGTCAACGGAAAATATTACTTTGGGGGACCATAGTAAAGAGAACCTAAGAACAGACAAAAACCCATATATTTATCATTTTTTACCGACACACGTATTTGTTCCTATATATTTACAATGGTTCCCGTTAATAGTCAAGCCACGATCATTCGACGGTGACGTTTTCCAGGCCATACACGTCGACAGGTTCAACTGGCATGGACCTGTACTACTTGCCCACGGTTACAGCCTTATTATTGTCTGAAAGTCCCGATGAATAACGTGAAAGCGGAACCAGAATGCTACTGGTTTATCTATGCCTTTGAGTTTTTCAGCGGCTCCATCATACCTGCTACCAGGTACCTGGTATTACGCATTACAGAGCGCGCGTTTGTTTGTGTTAAGCACCATGGAAGTATATTGGGGATTGCAGAGGTATACTTGTACCTGGTATGCCGCGTTTGTAGTTTTTTGAAGCACCATGGACGTAATATTTGGGTTTTCAGATATATATCTACAGTAAGTATGCGTCTAGTGTTTATCGTATGCGGTGGCCTTGCCTTTGTAAGGCTGTAGCTGGGAAGTTACTATTAAAATGATAAACTTTCAAGGTTTATGGCGCGCTACAAGCGGCAGTAGTGCTACAAACATACCAAGGGAACAACCAGGACCAAAGGTAGAACGTCCCCATGTACTACTATTATAAATAGTGCCCATCTTGTCTACCAGGTATGCTGTCGTAGATAGTATCTATCAAATGGCTCGCCTATTTGTCAAGTGCTCTTCCAGGAACACGTCCGGTACGAGTTCCAACACCTTCAGCGGGGAGTTGACGTCTTCTGTCGCCGTCTCTGTGTCGGTATGCTCCGTGGGCTCGGACATCGACCTGCACCCGAGGGATCACGCCGATCGCAACAGGGTTTGCTTCATTCAGCCAAGCACGCACTCCCGCTCTCGTCTGCTTTTCTTCATAGTTGTCTCTCTTTTCAACACCGGAAAATCGGCGCGAGCAAGCCTGCGCTGCTGGTTTTCTGTGTGTGGACTATCGGTTTTGCTGACTCTTGCATCCGATTCTGTCGCGAACTGTTCTAAATGGCAATGTACACCACCGGGTAAAAGCCAAGCAATACTTGCATGAAGATTTTGCGCGTTCCATACGTATGCTTACGCTTTTTCGGATGCCTAGCTTGATTTGAGCACCGCACTAGGTGAACAGGGAAAGTAGGGAAACGACCGGAATAACTTGTTGGCGCGTCACAGTTAGCTGTTAGGTGTTGACGTACCCGGTTTTCCCTTCGAGCGCTTGAGAGGTTCGTCCTGGCGGTGCAGGCTGCAATGACGATATCGCGGACTCTGGTATCCTGCCTCCGATGCCTGTGGCCATGGTTCCTTGGGCCTGAGCATAAACCAAGGAACATATTTATGCCGGGCAGCGTCTTGTGAATATAGCTCAAATTAAATAAATTGTACAAAAAACTATATGTGCGCTTAGGCTGTTGCCCGTGGTGCACGGACTCGAAGAACGATATCAAGAGGGTGCTATACTGACAAGTTCTTCGTAATATGCGAAGTATGTGGTGTCTACCATACAGTCTGTTGGCACTTCCATACCACCCGCTAATTCATCTACGGTATGTGGGTACTTTGGTCGTCAACCGCATAATCTCAGATATCGCGGATTGGCCGTTTCCATGCTCGCAGGCCAACGCAAACACCATGTGTTCCATTTACCAAATCAATCGGGAAAACACTCGAGCACGTTGCCATAAGATATCCCCACATATTCGCGTGACATTCGGTGGAACTGAACCTGCTGGGAAATCACGATACGTTGATATGACACGAGCCGCGGTTCTCGAAACTAACCTGCATAAGCTCGTAGCTCGTCATGATCCGTCCCACCCCGCCCCCCCAGCACATGCCGTGGGTGCGGAACGTAACCAAGCGCGAGCCATCCATCGTGGACATGGCGTAGCTCATCCGCAGCTGTGAAAGAGTCGTAAAGAATCCCGAGCAAAACATTTCAGGCTTTCTGTGAATAGCTTCAGTACCAACCGGTAAATTTGTCTCCTTCTGAGGGCCGGTTGCCGAACATCGCAGCAAAAAGGTATAAATTTAGGGCGCTTCGCTTTTCCAAAAGAACGCACATCTAACGTCGCCTGTACACTCGATACACAGCAGAGAATAGTTCATGGAGGTTGTCTGGTCTGAGGTGTTGAATTATTGAGGTGGTTACGGGTACACCCCCGCCTGTGTATGTGTATTATGCCTTGAAAACCTGAATCACCACCAAAACTGAACGAAAAGTGGACATTTGCGCCTCATGGGTGGAGCAGGTGTACAGGTCTACCCGTTTTTACTGCCACAGTGAATTGGAGATAGGCTACGTAGCGATGTGTATGAGTAGTGTGACGGCAAATTCGAGGTATGCTCATCATGCTGTTCGCCATGCACTATGGGTTTGACTAGTAACTTAACATTAACAGACATCGGTGCGGTGTTAACGGCCGAGCTATCTACGATATTATGGGGGACCATTATACATAGGACCACATATAGTTCGTGAAAATACGTGAACACATGGTATCGTAGTTCCTAATTACTATGCCACCCCGGAATAGATAGTGCAACCAACCGAGGCCGTGCTTACGCGCTTTCGCAAGATGTAGCTCAACTTAACCAATTGTATATACTACAGCAGTACATCACTATAAGATATCTGATACGACATTTCGAGTACGTCACAGGTGGTTAGGTTGTCGTGTGTTCATCAAGTGTCACCTGAGAGGCGTGCAGAACTTGGCGTCGCTGCTCCTCAGAAAGGCCAGAAAGCATGCCCTCCCCAGTCTGAAGCAAGCAAGGGCGAAGCGGGGGTATACTTATAAAGGCAAAACTATCTCGGCATTGAATATAATACCGGTATGTCGCGTGGATGGAGCACAGGGCTGTGCACGTGTAAGTTAAACCTTAAGACAGACCCAATGTTACCGTAGAGGTGCACCATGTTTTGTCTGAGGGTGGCCGATTTAGGAGGTCTATACGTCGCCCAAAAACTGATTTCGGATGGAGATAATAGTGCTACCCGGTGAACAATCCCATGGCCAGACTATCCAACAAAACATATGGCGACACGACATTGAAAGTTCGACATTTTTGGGCTCAGGAGCCCGATCATTCAGAAATTATTTCAGCCAAAAACCTCCACCGCTTCTATCGTAGCACGCATCGACATTTACGTGGCATACCGCCCTGTGAAAGTTTTACGTTTACAAACCGTGTTACGTACGGTCTGCACTGGAATTAACCCCTCAAGAACTGGTCCCACGAATTTGTGGACAAACTACTTGGAATTAGTGTGGGACGTTGTTTTTCAGTTCTGAATGGGTGAAGAACGTCCGGTCTTGTTCGTGTTTCGTGTCATTATGGGGAAATCTATAGTATACTCTGAGGGATTTACGCTGTCGGTAGCTAATAATGTTTTGCATCGAGGACAATTGAGTGTACTTAGAAATATGTACCTGCGGTCCTTTTGGCTCACCTTAGCGAAGCCCGCTACTGCGTAAGCAGCCTGAGTCAACGTAGGAGGGCTGGTGGGTCTGCTCGGGTGTACCACGGCACCGGAGATTGGCGTCCTGCATCGCAAACGAGTTGGGGATGATAGTCTATAACCACCTACCCATGTGCCGCCTGACCGTACATCGAAACTGCACTCCTGAGGATGGATTCCTACTCTTCATTCACATTACGACATAGTACAAGGACAATCAAATGCTATACTTTATAGATATAATATAACTTGATGTACAGTAGCTTGTTTTTTGTGGTTGAAGTTTTGATAGAAAAAGGCGTGTACTGAAAGTGAAAATGTTGTCTACATACCGCCGTCCGATAGACCTGCATGGTGGCGACAGACTTCTACTACTAACATAACAGGCACTACTCGAAGTATACGACGAACAACGGCACCTGTAGGAAGGACCGCGGGGCGCCGTTTTTCCCCAGGCGACAGAGTTCGACAATACGATAGCGTCATCGCTGCGAAAGTCGCCGTGCATGATCTCGAAGGCTAGCGTGTCGAAGAGGGAGCCGATCTTGACCACAGTACCGAAATGCCGTCGCAGGGCAATGGTGGTGTTGGTCACGTCATGCACCACCTGCGTGTAGGAGGGGGTACGAAAAATATACGTAATGTAGGCAGCCGTGGTCAACAGGGACACCCCCTGAAAAACGTGCTACTACTACTACTACTACTACTACTACTACTACTACTACTACTACTACTACTACTACTACTACTACTACTACTACTACTACTACTACTACTACTACTACTACTACTACTACTACTACTACTACTACTACTACTACTACTACTACTACTATGGTGTTGCCAAGCAGCAACACGACAACAGCCAAAATTGTGTTTCGAGGACTGTGCCGCGCGTGGCAAAGGAAAACAAACTGCGTGTGAAAACCACAATATCCTTTGCTATCCAAAATCATTGTGATCAACTTTGTACCTGGTATACCGGTAACACTGAAACCAATTATCCCGACTGCGCGAGAATTAAACCAACTACCGTATTTCAACGTATTATACAGCGTCATATTTTGAGTGGCGTATATTTAAACCAGGTAGACCGGGGTAGACAGCAGTAGACAGGTAATTATACCAGGGGGGTAACGGGGCCCATACTGATTTCATAAAAAAAACGTAGGAAACATTTCGTATATGCCGAGCAGGGGTGGATGGAATTAATATATTACTTGAGCTAGTGTAGCTTGTTTGCTTTTGGTACATCAGAGTAACACGATGTGCCAGGTATATATGGGGCAGCGCGGCCATATTCCCTACGTCGTATATATGACATCGATTCGCTCCGCGAGGGGATGCGTGCTACGGTAGAGGTAACACGTTTCGTCTCAGGCGTTTATTTCTGAACGACGAGGCTCCTTAACCCAAATTCGTCGGAGCTTGAATTTTGAGTTGCAGCAGTTTTCGATGTTTACTTACTTTAGGCCATGGGATTGGGCGAGGTATAGAGCTCCTCAAGCGACCACTCTTATGAGGCAAAAATTGGTGCACCTGCATGCAGGCTTCCGTAGCATGCGTCAGAAGGGGTCAGTTTGGTACGTTCACCTTCATGGAGTTGTGGTCGTCGAGGAGGGGGAGCAGCTGGTCGCGTAGGACGGCCTGGCCCGCCGCGGTCCTCTCGAGCGCCGCTAGGTCAAACATGACGACAGCAGGGTGAGGCCAGCTACCAGCAATCTGGCGAGGGTAACGAGGGGGGGGGCGCGAGTCCAGGCATCCGGTCAAAACGATGGTTCAGGTATGATGAACCAAACCGATGCTCGAATTACAGGTTCAGCCCCGCTTCGAACATGAGTGGTCCTTCCGTCAGCGTGACATCTGATACGGCAGGGGGGCCCGGCAACATGCATATCATACGAGTTTAGTGCAGCTTGGCAAAGTCAAAATGAACCACGAAGTACTGTAGGTGGCCACGAAGCTACACTAATCATCGGTGTTTCTTTGCGGGCGACGGGTAACCCATCAACCCCTTAAGGACCTCAAGACACCTCGAGGACTGCATCGCCGTTGTGACGGTCAAACATTTGATGGGAGTTCCAGTCATTTTTTTTTTTTTCGCATAGCGGGAGTGGTGGGCGTAAATCGTCTCGAGTCTCGAGTCGATAAGGGAAGAAAAGGGCTTAATGAACTCTTATCGCGGTGGGAATTAAGGTACAAACCGTACCTACGAGCGGGTAGGAGAGGGGGGCAGGGGGGGAGAGCCTGCTATATGACCCCGGATCTGAGTTACGACTATTCCGGAGGACCATAGTAAATAGGACCAAATTTTGTTGGTAAAAATTGGTAAATATAGAGGTTTTGTCTTTGCCGTAGGTCCCATTTATTATGGCCCTCCGTAATGGGAAGGTGAGCAAAATGAAGGGCAATAGAAACTTCATCGGACGGAAAAAAAAAGAACAAGAGACAAAAGGGTACTAATGTACTTACGGACAGTGGAAGTGTTAGCGGCATATAAAACTACCTGGTTATACAGCCGAGCGAATGTGCTCTCAAACTGAAGTACTATTTCCCAGAGACTCCAACAGTAGTCAGTGTATAAGTGATGCGTGTTCGAAAAACTATTTATTATTCGTATTTCGTTTGTATATATCACTCCCCTCTGCGAAAGTTGCTTCAAAAGAGCTCTACGACATGCCGGGCTATGTTCGACCTTCTATCAATCTCCAGCGGAGCCAAAAACTGAGATCCGACTCATCCCACGGTAGGGGTGCAACAGACTTTTCTGAGCTCCTCACATGAGGAGCCTAACATCTCACCGGAAACATGACTTTGGAGACATTCGCTCGCGCGACCCGATCAAAACTTCCAAAGCGGTATAGTAGTCCAAAAACAAACTTACCAGTAAAATAATAACAGTATCCGGTGGTTACCCACGTATATAGCTCAACCGGTCATAAGCGTTGAGCCAAAAGGTGGTACCCCTATCGTGGGATTGCTCATCCGTTCTCATTGTGGTGCGTGTTCTGAGCGAATAGCGACCAGATATATCTACAGGTAGTGACTGCTGGAGTTCGGGTACGTATAGTCAATCATGGCCGAAAATTCCAAATATTCCCCAGCACCAAGGTGCACTTTTCTCAGGATGTGATATGTTTTTCAGACATCTGAAGATGCCGACATACGGCCTGTTGTCCACGGCATCTTTTGTTCTGTGAAAAAATAAAAAATAAATGTTCCTTCCGTCTTTAACTTAAAAAACACAAAATGCTTCTTCGCTTAGCTATGGGTGTTACAGTTTTAAGACAAATTAAACTACGGCAATCGGCGCCTCTTGGCCTTCCGAAGCGGGGTTTGTTTTTAAAATAAAATGTCTCAAAAATTGACGGAGCTACGGCCAAATAACCGGATCCGGAAGGTCAGCTCCTTCGCTTGATTGAGAGGTACTGACCGAACGGTTTTCAAATAAATGGCGGGAAACGATCTGTCTCGTCAATATGTCGGTGGGATGTTTTTGGTTTCGATCACATAAATACTCCAGGAGATACATAGGATTTATCCCGAAGCGGCTGATTTGGCCAATTCTGGCCAGTCTTGGTGTTTTTTTTCTTGATGCTGTGTTGCATAATTAATTGTTATTAGTGTGAAATTTTGTTTTCGTTCAAAATCTCAGCATCGATTCGTCTTTTCTTTGCGATCACGAATATATAATTTTCAATGTTCAGCTTGATCTGTTAAACTCGGTATAGTATAAAACATGAATGGAAATAATGTCCCGGATGGACCATATGTAGAGCAGTACGAGTAGCTGCAACTAAAACATATACACATACGATATACGAAGTAGAAGTACGTACATATACGTCTACTATATAGTCCGGACTCATCCCACGGTAAGGGCGCAGCAGAATTTTCTGAGCTCCTCACATTAGGAGCTCCATATCTCACCCGAAACATGACTTCGGAAACATTCGTTCGCCCAACCCGACCAAAACTTCCAATGCGGAAGTCCAAAAACAAACATACCAGTAAAATGATATGTATCCGGTGGTTACTCACGTCAGGAGCTCAACCGGTCATAAAGTATTGAGCCAAAAAGTGGTACGCCTACCGTGGGATTGCTCTCCGACTATACGTATAAATTGTAAAAACAGTTGAATTTTGAACAATGCTACATTAGGCCGGCGTCTCCGGTGGAATGACAGGTGAGTCTCGTCCCTGTTAGAGTCAAGGTCTTGGGATCGAGCCCCCCCGAGCGCATTTTCGTAAGGACTTTTTCTCGTAAAAAACATCTTGACTACGTAGCGGAAAGCGCGCGAGGGCGAGTTAGCAAAATTCGATGAACAGCGACAAGCGTTGGGAATGCTGAACTTTCTGCGTGATAAAAATCAAGGCACGAACCGTAATTGGGGAGAAGGGAGGGAAGGGCCTACTTACAGGTAGTGACTCCGGATCTGAGTTACGACTATGGAGGGAGAGGGACAGAAGTGCAAATAAAATGAATGGGATGGCGGAAAAAATAACAAAACAAACAAATTGACCTGCGAGGAATGAGGAAGACGGGTGTATTGCGGGAAACGACAGGAAACATTCACTACCTCCACATGCACGTGTATTTATTTGGAGTTGCTGTTGGAATCTCCTGGTCCTGATGTCTTCATGCAGAAATTGAGCTTTCTTCGGGCCGACCTATTACATGGTATGAAGAGAATGAAATCTTGTGCCAGATCTGGGGCCAGCACAACGAGCTGCCTTACCATAGCTCTCGCGATGCGCGACGCAACGCGAATCCATATCACTGCCTCAACCAAAGTTACGTGTACCAAAGAAGATCAAGCCGTACGCTTGATTTCGGCCTTTCCCTGTGCCCCTCTCTCTCTGCTGTTTTCAGAAAGGCTGGGCAAGAAGCCCCCCTCTCCCGAGACGTCCACCCTTAATGATTTGTATCCCACATCGTAGGCGGCATCGTGAACTCACCTTGATCAAGGAGAGCCTCCCTTGCATAGTTCCCAGCCTGCTCCCGTCGAGGTGTACAGCGACAACACGCCCCTCACACACTCCTTTAAGCTGCATGCACCCCCGAGCCCCCCAATGGCACAAGCAGGCCAGCGCAAGCCGGCAGCTCTCGAAGCTGTCGATCAAGTGATACTCCAGCCTTGGGAGCTGACCGGGCCCCGGCATAAGGGCGGGTCTCGTTTGTCTCGCCTTTTTACTAATCGGCATCTCAGGCGTTAGTAGGTCCCGCTTATTGTGTACATTGGGCCCACCCGCTCCTGTGGTCGGTTTGGGGTTTGGCTTGTCGTAGGGACCCTTCGACATCGCCACCGATCTCGTTTTCGTCTTCTTGGGTGTTTTCGAAGAGCCCCCCGATTTCGTCTGCTTGCCGGACGTTTGCGAACCCGCTCCTGGTTTGATAGGTCCGGCTGCTGTCTGTGCGATGGCGACCTTGTTCTTTGCCGCACGGTTGGCTTTCGTCTTCCTCTTCTTAATAGATGCCTTCGATACCCCTTCTGGCTTGCTTGGTTGCTCTGTCCGCGAACGTAGGGCCTTCAGGTCGCCCCCCTGTTTCGTCCTCCTCTTTACGGACGCTTTCGGCGGCACGCCTTTGCCTGGTGCCTGTGCCGGCGCCGAGGGGGCCTTCGAAGCATCAGCCCTTGCCCCCACCTGGCCCCTGAGATACATCAGCCCTTCCTTCCGGTTAAACCGGACGCCGTCCACAGCCCCGCTCTCGACGCAGCTTCGGAGCGTTTTCCCGCGCAGGAGGGAACACAATTTTCTACCACCGCCGTGGACTGAGCTGAACACGCTGGCAATATTGTCGATCGACACCGGCCCTCCATGTTTTCGGGCGACAGTTTGTAGGTGTTTGGAGGGAGAGCCCACACCGGGTTTGAGCTTGGCGTCCTTTACGGTCATCGTGCTGCGGCGTTTGTAGAGGAGGTACCCACGGTGGATAACAAGGCCGTCAACAGCAGTAACAGCAGCAGCAGCAGCAGCAGCTGCAGCAACAACAGCAGTAGCAGCAGCAGCAGAAGCAGCAGAAGCAGCAACAGCAGCACCAGCAGCAGTGGGAGGGCTTGCACGAATCTTACGTTTGCAGGAGGTCAACCTCCACGCCCGGCAACGGATTCCGCGAAGCTTCTTGGTTATGGCGAGCGAATGAGATGCTGGGTCCTAACGTGAGTGCGTTCGAGTGTGTATATGGACCACGTGTAGCATCGTAGGCAGTACAGCAGTAAGTACCAGGTAGTTGTGCAGGGAAGGTTGGTGTTATCAACATTCGCCACGACTGCGCTGAAAAGTACAAAAAAACTAGAAAGTTTAGACGTGTGTAGGTATACGTACGTAAAGTGAAATAAAACGACGCCAATTCAGAATAACAAATAATATTGGGGACGATAACGATACCGTTTGTTTACAGTACTATTACAAGAACGGTGGGAATGAGGAGCGTGACAGACGCCTTCAAGTGGTCAAACTCCTAACTGCATTAAGCTACTGCGTTGGCGGCTCTTCTCTTTTTGCTGTGTTCCTGCAATTAATTGTCATTGATGGGATCGTTTTTTATTCTAAGCGATTTGGGTCAGCACATAAACCTTTTTTTACTGACCGGCAGGTAATTGATGGGTGTGCGTGGTGGGTGAGAGATTTACTGGGTTGGTCGGTTGGTCCCTCGGCTGGTAGTCCCACAATCACCAACACCACCCACCAACATTTACTGTTAATTAAGCGATGCGTGTCAGCGAAAAAACCTTGTACGAGTACAGAGAAAAATGTACCAGTAAACAAATACATCTGAATCATTTCATAATTCGTTTTTGTTGTATGATCTTTTTGCTCGTATTTTGTAAAATCTGTATCAGGTATCAGGTCGGTTGGTCCCTGGGCTGGTAGTCCTACAATCACCAACACCACCCACCAACATGTATTGTTAAGCGATGCGTGTCAGCGCAAAAACCTTGTACAGAGAAAAATGCACACTAAGAAATCTGAATCATTTCAGAATTCGTTTTTTTGTATTGTCTTTTTGCTCGTATTTCGTAAAATCTGTATCATTTCAGAAATCGTTTTTTATGGTCTTTTTTGTTTTCTTGCTCTCTCAGCAGCAGCAGCAGATAAGAAATGCGGATGGAAACAAAAAAACAAAATGCCTTGGCTGCTGCTGACGAGTGCGTACCAGGAACCACCACCATAACCACGGGACGAAGCCACCACCAACCACCACCAGCCACTACGAGCACAACAACTTATGGTGATACTGCGGCTCGTGGGGCAGGGGTTTGGTGGCGGTGGTGGTGATGGTCGTAGTTGTGGTGGTTTGCTGGTGATGGTGGTGTGTGTGCTGGTTGCCTTTTTTTTAGGTTGTGCGCGACTGCTGGTGCTTCCTCCTGTTCCGACACAATCACGATCGATCATCACCATCAACCCATCACCTACCTGCCTGCCCACAACCACGGAACGAAGCCACCCCCCACACCAACCAGCCCACTACGAGCAACAACACTTCTTGGTGCTCTGCGGCCCTCGTGGGCAGGGGTGGTGGCGGTGGTGGTGATCGGTCGTCGTTTGTGGTGTTTGCTGGTGATGGTGGTGTGTGTGCTGGTTGCTTTTTTAGTTGTGTGCGATGATGGTCTTCCTCTTCTCGTCCGATCATCACCGTTGTTGCTCTACTGCCGAGAAATGTGGTCTTCAGTTTCAACCCTTGACAGCCTTGACATGCCGTGACTGTCACCAAACAACTAGTTTTTAGTGTGGAACACTCCACCCTACACCCTTGACAGCGCATGTTTTGCCTTGCTTGACATGTCTCCCGACATAAAAAAAAAAGCAGCAGCAGCAGCAGCAGCAGTGTTCTGGAATATATGGCAAGCGCTGGTCTGGTGTACGGATGTATCATAAAAAAAAAAAAACATGCTGCTGCTGCTGAACGAGTGCGTACCAGGAACCACCACCAAACCACGGGACGAAGCCACCACCAACCACCACCAGCCACTACGAGCAACAACAACTTCTGGTGCTCCTGCGGCTCGTGGGGCAGGGGTGGTGGCGGTGGTGGTGAATGGTCGTGCGTTGTGGTGTTGTGCCTCTGTGATGGTCGTGTGGTGTGCTGTGTGCGATGATGGTCTTCTCTTCTCGTCCGATCATACCGTTGTTGCTCTAACTGCCACGAGAAAATGTGGTCTTCAGTTTAAACCCTTGACAGCCTTGACATGCGTGACTGTTCACCAAACAACTAGTTTTTAGTGTGGGAACACTCCACCCTACACCCTTGACAGCGCATGTTTTGCCTTGCTTGACATGTCTCTACCGCTAGTTTGCTCTACTGCCGAGAAATCCCAGTGACACAATTTGGCACTGGCAACAGTTTAGGGCAGTCACTACCGCCTAGCTCTCCGATCTCGGCACGGCTTTCGACACGAATAGCACAGGACGGTCGGCACAAATAGCGGGCCTCTATCAGTCCCGAGCGTGTCTGAATCGGTTCAGTGTACGCGTCGCGCGCCAAAAAAAAGCAAAGCGAACGAAGTGCGAAGTGCAGACGAAGTGCGAGGGACAGACAAACCTCAATATTAAGCTTTCGTTAAATAAAGCCACGCTGCGGCAGCTTTCAGAACTGTTTTTTGTCCGTTTGTGTCCGTTCGCGACCAGGGGGGTACACCCCCACGGGCACATACCCAACCCATTAGGAAGAGCATCTATTGATGCTTCGAAGGGCTAGCGCCCTTCTCAGCATCAAATATCTCCTCATTACAAGAACGGTGGGAATGAGGAGCGTGACAGACGCCTTCAAGTGGTCAAACTCCTAACTGCATTAAGCTACTGCGTTGGCGGCTCTTCTCTTTTTGCTGTGTTCCTGCAATTAATTGTCATTGATGGGATCGTTTTTTATTCTAAGCGATTTGGGTCAGCACATAAACCTTTTTTTATTGACCGGCAGGTAATTGATGGGTGTGCGTGGTGAGTGAGAGAGTTACTGGGTGGGTGGGCAGTTAGTCCCACAATCACCAACACCACCCACCAACATTTATTGTTAAGCGATGCGTGTCAGCGCAAAAACCTTGTACGAGTACAGAGAAAAATGTAAACAAATAAATCCGAATCATTTCATGATTCGTTTGTGTTGTATTATATTTTTGCTCATATTTTGTAAAATCTGTATCTGGTATCAGGTCGATTGGTCCTTGGGCTGGTAGTCCCACAATCACCAACACCACCCACCAACATTTATTGTTAAGCGATGCGTGTCAACGCAAAAACCTTGTACAGAGAAAAATGCAAACAAAAAAATCTGAATCATTTCAGAATTCGTTTTTGTTGTTAAGTCTATTTGCTCGTATTTCGTAAAATCTGTATCATTTCAGAAATCGTTTTATTGTCTTTGTGTTTTTCTGCATCTCTCAGCAGCAGCAGCAGATAAGCAAATTGGGATGGGACAAAAAAAACAAATGCTGCTGCTGCTGAACGAGTGCGTACCAGGAACCCACCACCAAACCACGGGACGAGCCAACACACCCACCACCAGCCACTACGAGCAACAACAACTTCTGGTGCTCCTGGCGGCTTTCGTGGGCAGGGGTGGTGGCGTGGTGGTGATGGTCGTCGTTGTGGTGTTTTGCTGGTGATGGTGGTGTGTGTGCTGTGTGCGATGATGGTCTTCCTCTTCTCGTCCGATCATCACCGTTGTTGCTCTACTGCCGAGAAATGTGGTCTTCACTTTCAACCCTTGACAGCCTTGACATGCCGTGACTGTCACCAAACAACTAGTTTTTAGTGTGGAACATTCCACCCTACACCCTTGACAGCGCATGTTTTGCCTTGCTTGACATGTCTCCCGACATAAAAAAAAAAGCAGCAGCAGCAGCAGCAGCAGTGTTCTGGAATATATGGCAAGCGCTGGTCTGGTGTACGGATGTATCATAAAAAAAAAAAAACATGCTGCTGCTGCTGAACGAGTGCGAACCAGGAACCACCACCAAACCACGGGACGAAGCCACCACCAACCACCACCAGCCACTACGAGCAACAACAACTTCTGGTGCTCCTGCGGCTCGTGGGGCAGGGGTGGTGGCGGTGGTGGTGATGGTCCGTCGTTGGTGGGTGTTTTGCGTGATTGGTCGTCGGTGTTTGTGCTGTGTGCGATGATGGTCTTCCTCCTTCTCGTCCGATCATGTCGCACCGTTCATGTTGCTCTACCAAATAACTATGCCGAGAATGGTGGTCTTCAGTTTCAACCTTGACGCCTTGCTCATGGTTTATGCCGTGATGTCTAACCACATAGGTGGCTTATAACAACTAGTTCTTTTTTTTTAGTTGTGGAAGCATGCCACCCCTCACTAATACACCCTTGACAGCGCATGTTTTGCCTTGCTTGACATGTCTCCCGACATCTTTGCTTGAGAGTTGCCGGTGGTGATGCTCGTTGTTATATACTACTGCTAGTTTGCTCTACTGCCGAGCAATCCCAGTGACACAATTTGGTACTGGCAACAGTTTAGGGCAGTCACTACCGCCTAGCTCTCCGATCTCGGCACGGCTTTCGACACGAACAGCACAGGACGGTCGGCACAAATAGCGGGCCTCTATCAGTCCCGAGCGTGTCTGAATCGGTTGAGTGTACGCGTCGCGCGCCAAAAAAAAGCAAAGCGAACGAAGTGCAGACGAAGTGCAGACGAAGTGCAGACGAAGTGCAGACGAAGTGCAGACGAAGTGCAGACGAGGGACAAACCTCAATATTAAGGATTCTTTAAAGCAAAATATACGTGCAGGCCTACAACGCTGCGGCGTCAGCTTTCCCGCCCCAGAACTGTTTTTTTTTTTTTTTTTTTGGGTCCGTTTGTGTCCAGAATGTTTCGCTTGACCAAGGGGGAGTACAGGCCCCCACGGGCAACATGCGATAGGCTCTTGTAGCAAGCACACAATGGTATGAAGAGCAGATTCTATTGATGGGCTGGGTGCTTTCGAAGGCCTGCGGCCTTCTCGCATCAATATCTCCTCATTACAAGAACGGGGGGAATGAGGAGCGTGACAGACGCCTTCAAGTGGTCAAACTCCTAACTGCATTAAGCTACTGCGTTGGCGGCTCTTCTCTTTTTGCTGTGTTCCTGCAATTAATTGTCATTGATGGGATCGTTTTTTATTCTAAGCGATTTGGGTCAGCACATAAACCTTTTTTTACTGACCGGCAGGTAATTGATGGGTGTGCGTGGTGGGTGAGAGATTTACTGGGTTGGTCGGTTGGTCCCTCGGCTGGTAGTCCCACAATCACCAACACCACCCACCAACATTTACTGTTAATTAAGCGATGCGTGTCAGCGCAAAAACCTTGTACGAGTACAGAGAAAAATGTACCAGTAAACAAATACATCTGAATCATTTCATAATTCGTTTTTGTTGTATGATCTTTTTGCTCGTATTTTGTAAAATCTGTATCAGGTATCAGGTCGGTTGGTCCCTGGGCTGGTAGTCCTACAATCACCAACACCACCCACCAACATTTATTGTTAAGCGATGCGTGTCAGCGCAAAAACCTTGTACAGAGAAAAATGCAAACTAAGAAATCTGAATCATTTCAGAATTCGTTTTTATTTGTATTGTCTTTTTGCTCGTATTTCGTAAAATCTGTATCATTTCAGAAATCGTGTTTTATTGTCTTTTTGTTTTCTGCAGCAGCAGCAGCAGATAATAAATGGGATGGACAAAAAAAAAAAAATGCTGCTGCTGCTGAACGAGTGCGTACCAGGAACCACCACCAAACCACGGGACGAAGCCACCACCAACCACCACCAGCCACTACGAGCAACAACAACTTCTGGTGCTCCTGCGGCTCGTGGGGCAGGGGTGGTGGCGGTGGTGGTGATGGTCGTCGTTGTGGTGTTTGCTGGTGATGGTGGTGTGTGTGCTGGTTGCTTTTTTAGTTGTGTGCGATGATGGTCTTCCTCTTCTCGTCCGATCATCACCGTTGTTGCTCTACTGCCGAGAAATGTGGTCTTCACTTTCAACCCTTGACAGCCTTGACATGCCGTGACTGTCACCAAACAACTAGTTTTTAGTGTGGAACACTCCACCCTACACCCTTGACAGCGCATGTTTTGCCTTGCTTGACATGTCTCCCGACATAAAAAAAAAAGCAGCAGCAGCAGCAGCAGCAGTGTTCTGGAATATATGGCAAGCGCTGGTCTGGTGTACGGATGTAAAAAAACAACATGCTGCTGCTGCTGAACGAGTGCGAACCAGGAACCACCACCAAACCACGGGACGAAGCCACCACCAACCACCAACCACCACCAGCCACTACGAGCAACAACAACTTATGGTGCTCCTGCGGCTCGTGGGGCGGGGGTGGTGGCGGTGGTGGTGATGGTCGTCGTTGTGGTGTTTGCTGGTGATGGTGGTGTGTGTGCTGGTTGCTTTTTTAGTTGTGTGCGATGATGGTCTTCCTCCTGTTGGACACAACAATCACGATCGATCATCAACATCACCACCTACCTGCCTGCCACCAAACCACGGGACGAAGCCACCACCAACCACCACCAGCCACTACGAGCAACAACAACTTATGGTGCTCCTGCGGCTCGTGGGGCAGGGGTGGTGGCGGTGGTGGTGATGGTCGTCGTTGTGGTGTTTGCTGGTGATGGTGGTGTGTGTGCTGGTTGCTTTTTTAGTTGTTGGCGATGATGGTCTTTCTCTTCTCGTCCGATCATCACCTTTGTTGCTCTACTGCCGAGACATGTGGTCTTCTCTGTCAACCCTTGACAGCCTTGACATGCCGTGACTGTCACCAAACAACTAGTTTTTAGTGTGGAACACTCCACCCTACACCCTTGACAGCGCATGTTTTGCCTTGCTTGACATGTCTCCCGACATAAAAAAAAAAGCAGCAGCAGCAGCAGCAGCAGTGTTCTGGAATATATGGCAAGCGCTGGTCTGGTGTACGGATGTAAAAAAACAACATGCTGCTGCTGCTGAACGAGTGCGAACCAGG
>MEHQ01002996.1:0-34599 GCA_008828725.1 Saccharina japonica | reverse complement strand
CCCGACAGTTTTGGGATTTAAGGGGGCCCGATCGTTCAGAACACATTTTCAGCCGAAATGTGCTGCCCCTCTATCGTCGAACGCGCGTCCCGGGGTAGCCCTCCGCCCGGACCCTTTCCCCGTACGTCACCGTCCTCGGCAGACATTAATAACCCCCGTCTGTGCCCCGAAGCCCGCGAACGAAATTCCTCCTCTCCCCACCCCAACTCACGTCTTTCGTTGTCGCCCGCTCCGGTGCGGCTTCAACGACGACGAATCCTCGTCGCCGCCACCATTACCCCCCCCGCCCCCCCCACCCCTTCCCACGGCAAGCCTGCTAGCGCCAAGAGCGAGCTGCTCGTCCTCCTCGTCCGCCGCTGCCGCCGCCGCTGCCGCCGCCACCGCCGCCTCCGCCACCTCCGCCTCCGCTACGGCTTTCGCCGCCGCTACCGCGGCCGGGCCTAGTTTTTCCGGGGGCTCCGGCGGGAGGCCGTCGCCGCTCGGCGGGAATCGATTTTCCGGGAGCACTCGCCCGCGGCCGAAGACGATGACCCTCCTGTCTAGGGTCATCTGGAGGACGAGACCCCCGCTGCCTTCCACGAAGTCTCCCATGATGTTCTACTCGCGAGAGAGATGAAGATATATATTTGTAGGGAGGGGGGGGGGGGGGGGGGGGGGGGGGGGGGGGGGGGGGGGTTTCTTTTTTTTTTTTTTGGGCATCGGGGTTAGAGTTGGCGTCAAAAGTAGGCCAGAGAACTGGCGTTAGCATTCATTCCGCCGTTGCGCGGATGCGTGTGCTGTCTCGCTGCAAGTCCTCGTGTAAACACTGAAGGTTTATATTTGTATGGACGCATTTCCATGCGTTTTTTTTTTTTCTATTTCCGATCGACCAACAGACCGACCAACAGGCCGACTAACAGAACGACCAACCGGTCGATATTTGGCAGCAGCCAGCCTTTACTTTAAGCAACAGTAGTCGCGCCAAGCATTAAACACAAATCGTCAACTCATCGATTTGCACGGGCTCCCTTTTCAAAATGACGAGAACCGAACCCATCGCGCTGCATGACAGAACCAAACAGAACCGAACCGGATCGATCTCGATCTCGATCTCTCGATCGAAAGACATAATCGCGCTTGCTTCTCCCTCCCTCCCGCTCTCCCATGACAGGAAGCCCCTCTCGGGCGACCAGCATAAAAAGCAAGCACCCCATGTTGTATATATACAAACAGCAGCAACAACAAAACAAAACAAAACAAAAATGAAAGCTCCCGAGGAAACAGCGGCGTGACGGTTTCAGAGATCGACCTTCGCGGGGGAAAAAAAACTACGGCAACGGTACACAGCAGCAGCGCGGGATTGATCCGTTGACCAGTTGCGCCCAATCACTGGAACCAGAGAGACCACTGGACCAATCAACATCTGGTCCGCGTCCGAGTACATACAAAATTGTTTTGAAATACTTCGTAGGCCTCTTCCCGAACAGGGAGACCATTTTTTTTTTTCTTGCCGTGCGGTGTCTTATCAGACTAAATCGCCAGACAGCTCCCGCACGAAAACAAAAAGCCTCACCGCTTCTGATTTTTTGGGGGCCATCCATCAATTGTTTCGAGTGATCGCGACAGGAAATGAGAGGAAAACACACCAAACGAAAACGAAACGGCATGAGAATAGAAATTTTCCAACAGCAAACACACAAAAAAAACAAAAAAACAAAACAACAAAAACGCCAACTCTATATATACAAGTACGATGACTTCGACGAGGGCAGTTTTTTGTTTTTGTTTTCTTCACAGTTCCCACTGCGTCTTAAATTCCGAGTAGGGGGGGGGGCTGCGAGCCGGAAAAAAAAAAAAAAAAGCGCGGGAATTCAACGACCGCGCGCACTAACATTACCAACAACCTTTTCGGGGCTTTACGTAGAGCGGCAAAGTGACGAGGAAAAAAATCAAACAATCAATACGAAGTAGCCCCGAGGGCTGCGGGGGTATGTACGAGTAGGGAGTGTGCCCGAAGGGCAACATAGGGAGATATGATAGATGGATGACACGGGCTGATGCTACAGGCAGGAGTACGTCGTGGTCCCTCTATAGCGCCGGTTCGCCCGCTATATGAGTGCCTGGTGGAATCGCTCGGCACAGATGGGGATTCACCGGTGCGGCATCGTATCGTAATTTACGGAGGACCATATTAATAGTAAACAGGACCAAATATTGTTACCAAACATAGCGAGATATATACTGGTACCTGGTAGTTTTTTTTGTCTACCGCAGGTCCTCTTTACTACGTATGCCCCCCCCGCAATCGCGTGTGGAGTAGTGCCGGTTGCCGCTATAGGGTCGGTATGGTTGGGTCTCGAGCATAGTAGGGCCACTACTGCTGTACTTTGTAATGCTGCACGCTGTTTTTTCCCTCTGCAGTCGATACGACCACGGCAGCAGCAGCAGCAGCAGCAGCAGCAGCAGCAGCAGCAGCAGCAGCAGCAGCAGTGGTCGTTTTTTTTCTTCAGGTCTCGCTAAAACCTGGGTCCCAATGCCCTGTACGGCAGCATAGCTCCACGAATAAGAAACGACCCAATTAAGAACAAATGGCTCACTTTTGTGGGGACGCTCAACCCCTTAAAAAACGGTCCCACCTTTTTTGGGGACAAACTACGTACATGGCCTTAGTGTGGGATAAGTTTTGCAGTTTTGATTTAAAAAAAAGAAGAAATTTCGATCAAGAAAACAGGCTCAGCTACATTAAATCCTACTGGTATATTGTAGCCTAAGCTCACTACGAGTAAGAAAGAGTCTTAATTAAGAACAAAAGGCTCACTTTTGCGGGGACGCTTAATAATTTGGGTTAAGAAAACATGCTCAGCGGGAAGCGCTACACTAAAGCCCATACTGTAGCCTAAGCTCACCACGAATAAGAAAGAACCCAATTAAGAACATAAGGATCATTTTTGTGGGGACGCTAAGAAATTTGGATTCAGAAAACATGCTCAGTAGCAAATATTCTATATTGTAGCCTACGCTCACCACGAATAAGAAAGAGCCCAATTAAGATCATAAAGGCTTATTTTTGTGGGGACGCTCAAGAAATTTGGATTAAGAACTTAGGCTCAGCGGGATGCGCTACACTAAACATTTTTTTTAATATTATATATAGGTTGGGTTGGTGTCGGTTGGTGACGACGCTGTAAAGCACGCCTCTCACTGCGTGAGCTAGACAACCAGGGTACCGTTTTTTTTGTTTGGCGGTCACCACGGCTGGCGGTCGAGTTAGATCATTTGTGAGGGGTGAAGAACCTTTAACCCCTTGAGAGCCGGTCCCCCGTTTTGAGGGATAAACTACTCGGAATTAGTGTGAGATTCGTTTTTCAGTTCTGAATAGGTTACCTCCGCCCGAGGGGACTTACCATTTCACGTAGTGTGTATATGGTAAGGCACTCACGAAGCAGATACATACGTATTAATAGTAATACCCATTGCTGTCTCTGGAAGTGGCCACACCAGAAATCAAATCAAATTCATTGGAGGCTGTCGTCCATATGCAAGTCCGCCTCACAAGCAGTTCTCCGCAGGATGCAGCTCATCCTTCATGCGACTCGCCCAGCACCTCACGACGCTTCGCGCTTGGTGCAAGCAATGTCTGCCTGGTTGATAAAAACCCAACGTGCTCCGTCCCGGCATTGCAGGGATGCGGGGGTCTATGGTCATACGACTACGGCCATGCACGACACAATGAGTACACTCCTCCTAACATACCGAAAAACAGTAATGAGCGCCCAAGCGTTGGAGGTGTCTCTATAAGGAGTAGGAACGGTGCTTCGTCTCGAAAAGGATGCGTGGTCAAAGGTCAAACGACTAAGGCAAGCAATAAATGAGTACGCCCCCCCCCCCTCCTCTCGGAACCCTAACCACACCCCACCTATATATAGAGAGGGCGTTCTAGTCTGCCAACTGCTCTTGGAGGAAGAACAGGCATGTGCTTTTCAGGTATAGACGGCGTCCCGACCATCTATCAACCATGCAGGAGGAGGGCCGGTTTTGGAAGCTCCACTCAGACTAAAGACCAAGGCAGACCAACCCACCAACCCAGTAGGGCTCACCACCTACTCGACAAAAACCCGTTGATTGGTCAACTACTGATTTTTCGGGACATTTAATTGGTCAATCAACACACGCACACTTGGCACCCTGATCCCACACCGACCAGATCGCACCCGGACCTGAGCCCTCCACCCGGAACCCGGGTAACTAGTTAGCCACCGGCAGGGCCCCATAAGCAGCACCCTGATCTCTCCCACGCCAATCAAAATTGAGGGTCGGCCACAGCAAATCTAGGGCCGGCGAAAGCCAGGGTCAACAGCGAAATCTAGGGCCAGCAACAGTAACATCGTCCTGTTCACCCTGGCAGCACCAAGGGGAGTCATCGAACTACAGGGTACTTCGTATCCATGGTAGCATCCAGGGGAGGCATCGAACTATATCCTTCTTGAGGATTGAATATCCGAACACGCGCGAACGATTTACCATTAAAAGTACAGAACCGAGTATCAACTACTATATATCGTAGATTTAACTCACAAACACCAAATTGTCAAATGGAATACCGGTATAGAACAAGCACGCCCAATGAGCGTGTCTATATTGAAAGATAAAAAAAAAAAACACAGCTGTGAGATCGAGGATTTGATCGAAACTCACTTTTGCAAGCTGAGTGGGGTACTTCGATCGCGCGAACTACGGGTTTTGAGAGGAACAAAATCTGACATCTGTGGAACTCAAGGGAGGTCACATACATACGGTGTACTTCCTGATAGTGTATCACGCAGCTTGCAAACTTGAGAGTTTCAACCGTTCAATCGACCGTACTCACAGCAGCTGACGGTATTTCAACATTTTGATAAAAAAAACATTTTGTCAAATTTGGTAAAAGTGGTAGTCCATCTCTCCTCTTGCCAGCCGAACCCCCGGCTCGGAGTATCCAACGATCGTGTCGGGTCTCTCTCCCTTCCCGCCGCCCGCGTTGAGCGACGCACGCCGAAGCAATAGATAGTCCACGAGTTTTGAGGTATACACGTGTGATGGAAATCCTATTTTTTAGGGGTTGATAGAACTACTTGTAACTATAAAATCGTTTGCGCTCGTAGGTGGTACTTGCCCGGTTACTTGGTCGGTGGCTGCGTATATACTTTTGCTTCAGGTTTCAAGAGTTTTTTTTTTTTTTTTTCCTCATGTTTGTCGTTCTTGCCCTGTGGCTACGTACGCACGAGTATAGCTGGTATACACGAGGAACGAACGCCTGCTGTGTTGGAACTCCCTTTTCAGCTTGCGACACCCTCCCGGGATTTCAAGCCAATCACAATCATCCCGAATGCGAACCCTTGCATGATATACGAAGTACCACTCTGTCCCGAAATATAATCACCATTTGTGTAATAATATTCAATAAAAATGGTGCTTATATTTCAGGACAGACTGGTATACCTCAAGTACGTTCTGTTTGTTGCACTGCTGTTGTTGTACCGAGTCGTAGTATTCTACACAGGTGTACATGTTGCACGTGGTACGGGACGGTACCGTTTCTTCTTCAACTACATACGGGAGGCCATAGTAGCAAATAATAATCTGAGATGGACCCCAAAACCGTACGTATACTTCCCCTAAATCTGCAAAGCCCTATTTGGCTATGAGTACTATGATACCTGGTATGTTCCCTTGTAATTTTTTGTTTTTTGTTTTTTGTTTCTTGTTTGTTTTTGCTTGTTTTTGTCTTGCAACGAGACAAGACGTCCAACGAGACAAGACGTCCAACGAGACGCTGCCATTACGTATAGCCTTAACGTGGCCACGGGGGCTACGTAATCAATTTCAGAAACACTAGCTATACTATTGTCAGAACATCATGGCCATCATCACCACCACCACCACCACCACCACCATCACCATCAAAATCATCACCATCGCCATTCTCACACGAGAGGTAACAAAACACCAGGTACGAGTCGGTACGAAAGGACAAGAACAAAAAAAAAAAAAAAACAGCACGGCAAGGCGAGGATCGCTTGGGGCTTCCATAATAGCGTGGGGCCCCTTGCCGGAAGGCCTCCATTAATTGCTCTCTCGCGCGATTTTCCCTTTTTTTTTTTTTCTTTTTTTTTTTCTTCCCTCCTTCCTTCTTTCCCAATGCCAAATGATCGAAACAAATATGTACAAACCTACGATACTGCTGTACCTCCAAGTAAGTAAGCAACGCAAAATGCATCAATCAAAAGTACTTTTCTGGTAATTTTCTTTGTTCCTACCGTCAAAAATTCAAGAGATGAAAATGAAAATAAGGCAAAAGGACACAACTTGAAGGCACCCCCTGTCCACGATCTCCTGCCCACGAGGCCTATCGTACTACTGTTGTAGTTCTCTTTGTGTGCTCCTATCGTAGCTTTTAGGCATCGCTCCTGGAGATGGGCCGACGTCCAGAATTTTAATTTGACCAAGCACTGCTGTTACTGCTTGTTGTTGTTGTTGTTGTTGTTGTTGTTGTTGTTGTTGTCGTTGATGACGGTGTCGTTTATGTGTTGTTGTTGTTGTTGTTGTTGTTGTTGTTGTTGTTGTTGTTGTTGTTGTTGTTGTTGTTGTTGTTGTTGGTGTTGTTGTTGATTTGTTGTTGCTGTTGGTAGTGTGTGTGGTTGTCGTTGTTGTGTTGGTGTAGCTGTTGGTGTAGTTGTTGTTGCTGCTGTTGCTGTCGTCGTCGTTGTTTCGTGTCCTCTTCCTGCTCCTACCCCTATAACTACTACATCTGCTGTAGCGACTGCTGTACCAATAGCAGCAATAACCTAGTACTCCCGCAGCTGCAATGCACAGCAGTTCCCCCTCACGGCATGAAAGACACGAGCACGCCAGAGCAAGCTCCGCAACCTCCAGAGTAATCCTGGAAAAAAAAACTAAGCGCGCTACACCATCAAGAACAACGCCGCCACCAGAATCAACACCAACACCTACACCCAACACTTACCACCAGCACGGCGTACCACCAGCAGGAGCACCAACATCACATCAACACCGACACTAACGCCAACATCACCACCACACACACAAACAATAAAACAACGAAAAAAACTGTGCCGTCGCCGATGCGCGCACCTCTGAAAGATGTCAGAAAACACTACGTACGGCCGGCCTGCCAACAGGCAGCATGCTAACGACCACGACTACGACTACCTCCCCCCCCCCCGCCAACCGTCCCGGCATCGTACGGGTGCGAGGGTCTATGCTTATACGACTACGGCCATGCATGATATCAGTACACCCCCCCTACCGCTGCCCCGGCATACACATATATGTAAGCTCCAAGGGAGGGTGCGGCGAAGGGAAGGACTCTGTCATGACAACGACGACCGCGGCAAGCGATGTGATAATTACCATGCCGAACAACCTCGCGCCGCCGCCGATTATTTAACCTACTCCTGGTTTGCGCTTTGACGGACCAACAAAACCTACCCGCAAGCAAGACAAAACAAGACAAAGGCAAAACTAAAGACAAATTATGTTGACATCTTGCGCCCGCGCTGGACCAGCAGCAGCAGCAGAAGCAGTGCAAGAAAAGACAAAACAGTAAGAGCAAAAAACCAGCATCAGCACTTGAACAGAAACGAAAACAACTTGCAGCATCAGCATCAGCATCAGAATCAGCAAAAAACAAAGAAAAAGGCGGCAACAGACTCAGCCACAAGCCCGTGCGCCCACCACCCCCCTCTTGTTTCGACGGAATTTTTTCTTTTTCTTTTGCAGGGGGCAGCGGACGCGGGGCGGCGACCCTTTTGTGTTTCCTAGCTCTAACGCTAGGCTCACCATCGCCAAGACACAGCATACCACGGCACAAGCACTGTCACTAGACTAGGTTACAGCAGCAGTGTAAACATCATAAGGGTATACGATAACTGTATAAAAAAAATGTAGCTGGCATATATGTAGCAGTAGGCTCTACTCGAACAGCAGCATGCATTCAGTGCCGGCAAAATAGAGATGCCACACGAGCCGGCCAGTTGAATGAACGGTGTCCGGTTTGGTTTCTTACTCCTCTCCGTCTCTTTATGTTCGTTTTTCGCTACTGCTGCTGCTGCTGCTGCTGCTGCTGCTACTGCGTTTTCATACGCCCCCCCCCCCCCCCCCCCCCCCCCCCCTCCCCAGGTGCCCCTTCCAGCGGCCCGGCACGTACTTGCCTTCTCGGCAAATGGGGCGGGGTAAAATAGACCCTTCGCGGCAAGGGCGACGTGTCCTATAAGCCGCAAGTACATATGTCAATAGTATGTACACAGCCCCGCCTACCCTTCCCCTCCCCTCCCCTGCCCCGACGCCTAAAGAACGAAAATAAACGGTGCATCCGGTGGGTGGGCATGTGGGCATACACACACCTCTAGCACACAAGCAGACAGACTTGCAGTCATATTGACACAAGACAGAGAGACAACCGAGCAAAAGAAACACAGACAAAGAGGCAGACAGACCGACAAACAGACAGACAGACAGACAGACAGACCGACAGACAGGCAGACAGGCCCGACAGACAAACAGACAAAACAGAGAAGACACCTAGACTACTCGTAGCTAAGACAAGACACAGGACACAGGCAGACAAACATACGTATATAGGCAGACAGAAAACAAAAAACATCTATACGTGCAAGCAAGTCCGCAAATCCCCTCGACAGGAAAAACCAACCGCAACCACGACCAACACCGCCGCCTCTGCCTCTGCCCCTGCCTCTGCCACTGCTGCTGCTACTGCTACTGCTACTGGTGTTGCTGCTGTCGTACTGCTACTGCTACTGGTGCTGCAGGTGCTGGTGCCGCTCTGGAGCGCTGCCCACGAACCGACCCCAAACGTCCATCCTCGACTCCGCGGCCCTCGCGCGTGATGATCTAACTGTGGGGCCGGTGGCGGTGGCCACGCAGAGACGCTTGCCGGAGGGCGTGCTCCGGCTTATTGCCCTGCCGAGCCCTGCTCTGTCGTGCCTTACCATGCGGCGGTGTCCTGTGCCCTGTGCTGTATACCTGCCGCCTCCCCCCGCGGGCGGGTGCGCGTCCCCGTTTAACTTAGAAACGTTTCACTTTTTTTTTTTTGTTCAGTCTCACGAGGGCAGCCCCGGTACTAAACCAACACCACACTACTACTACTGTTGTCCGGAAAATGTAAGGACCGTTGCGGTGTTCATATGAATACCCCAACGGTCCTTACATTTACGGACACGGAATGGTACACTGCTATTATTATCACTCATAAAGAAATGTTACTGTTTTACAGCGGTACGTACGTAGAAGTATATACCGAGGTACATGGCATTGATACTAGCTTTGTAACGCCAACGTAAATTCGAAAAAAGAAACAAAAACAGAAATTCGGCAAAACATGGTGCAACGCACTTGAGTGCTGCTGCTGTTGCTTTCGGTTCTTCTTTTTTTTCGTGTCCCTGCTCGTCCTTTCGAAGCGTGAGGACTCTTCGGTCCGTTGTTGTTGTTGTTGTTGTTGTTGGTAATAATGCTGTACTTGCAAATAATGTTGTCGTTGCCGTAAACACTGAGGCCTGCTACAGCAGTGCTAATGGGTTAAAGTACGAGGTTTAGTTCAGTGTTGTTGGAACATAGTGGTATAACATAAAATACCGGAAATTCTACGAAAACACAAACGGTACCACGGGCATTCTTCGTGTCATATTGAAATATTTTATGAATAGTACTATTAATATTAATAGTAGTACGTACCAGGTATGATAACATATTTATACATTTATATATAAAACTAAAAAACGACAGCTGTGAGATTGAGCATTTCGTCGAAACTCATCGAGGATTTCGTCGAAACTCATCTTTGCAAGCTGAGTGTGATACTTCTTTGTGCCAGGCACTCGTGTACCCATTTATACCCAAATACCAGGTACAGATTAATCACTGGGCGGGAATACAATATCCGTTTGACCTCTGACATCAACATCCAACGGACCTTATATTCCTGGCCAACTGGTATTACGTTACTGCGGATGGAAGTATTGTAGTAGTATCATAGGCCCGATTCAAAGAGCGCGCGCGAAATGAAATTTCGCAAATTCACAAAAAAAAAAAACGCAAACACATCAACACACCCATCCCGACAACCAATGAATATCTACATTTGCATCACGGCAGCAGCAGCAGCAGCAGCAGCAGCAGCAGGAGGACTTCACCGCAGCAGTTCGTTCATACAGCAGTTTGCGAATGACTAAACAAAAGGGCGGGAAACACTCAACAAAAAGAAAATGCGTAGCGTATTCGTGTAATAGCCGCCTTGCCGTAGGGGAACCGCCTTGCTCTACGAGGTACTACCATAATAGGGGGGAGAGCGGTAAAAAAGCGGGGAGTGGGGGGCGGGGGGGGGGGCAGGGGGGCTTAAAAAACTTTCAACTAGCGCAAAACGCCGGGGGGGAGGAAAAACGCCGGACATTTTCAATTTTCGTTTGCGCTGTTCGCTTGGTGCCCCCCCAGCCCCCCCCCTCCCCTGTTGGTACGCCTCGAACTACGAGTGGCGGCGCCGTTCGTTGGCGTTCGTCGGCATTATACATTATACCCGAGGGTACACTGCTGTCTGGTGGTGTACATATATATACCGCTGTACTTTTACAGCGTACGGTGTGAAACGACATACCTTACCACTGATGGTGAGGAGGAACGAACGGAAAAGTCGGAGATAGTCGTTTCATCGAGAGGCATCGCGAGCATCGACATTCCCAAGACGCCGGCCTCAGGGCGCGACCTCCCTACGAAAGTGGTGAGTGTACAGGCGGAAATTGCTGACAAGGGAGTCCTTCGGGAACGGAAAGGCGTCCACCTTGCCGCCGAAAGGAGACAAACGAACAAACACCAAACACGCTCACACACATAACGTCAACGTTAACAACACCAACGCAATGAAGGCATAGCCTCGCCACCGCACGGAACAAGGAGAACCACAACATCAAACACGACAGCATCGGCAACAGAAGCGTTAGAGAGGGCATCGCCCCGCTACCGCAAGGAAGGAAGAGGAGAACGCCAACATCCACAAAACAACAAACAAACAAACGTAAGGCATCGCCTCGTTACCGCAAGAAAAAAAGGAGGAGAACGACGCCATCAGAAAAAAGGAGCCGCCCCGCCATCAAAACAACAACAATGGCACCGACAACAACCAGCGCAACAACAACGACAACAACAACAACACAGATAATAATGACGACACCAACACCAACAACAACAACGGCACACGATGATGAATGACGATACGATCGCCGTGGGAAGTGGCCGCGGGCAACTAGGACGCCGACAACGACACAGGCGACAACGACCGCAATGACACCAACAGCGACACCACCACTACCACTACCACTACCAAACAACAACACTAACACGACCACAACTACCACCACCACCGAATACGACACCACCAGCACCATCACTCACCACTAAAAAAACAACAAACACGATACCAAAAACGACGCCACTGACAACACCACCACCATCATCACCACCACCACCAATAACAACAACCATACCAACGCCAGCAACAACACAGCCAGAACTATCACCGACCACGGCGACACCAACACCAACAATAAAACAACAACAACCCCAACCAAGACACCGCCACCACCAGCACCAACAACAACAACGACAACAACAATACCAGAGGCACCATCAGCAGCAGCAGTAGGGCTTCTTCGTCCGTGGCATCAGAGAAGAGGGGAATAAAAAAACAAAAACAGAACCGAAACTAATCACCGAAAAACGTTTCGCCCTTGAGCATCTATCTATCTGTCAATCGTTCGTAGAAAAAAAAAAAACGTTGTACGTACGTAGGTATATATATATATACGAGTCGTTCGTAGCGGTATGCTTTCATTGCGGAATTCTGCGTTCTGTTCGTGCTGCTACTTATGATGTGTACTGCTGTTGCTGTGTCTCTCCCCTCATGCGCTGTGTTCTTTACCTATGCATCAGGTATAATACCGCTTTGTGCTGTACTACTGTCTATACTGCCGGTGTGCTGTGTCTGTATTCTGTGCTCTAAGTCTCCAATCTCACGTCTCTTTATAGGTCTCGAGCTGTCTCCAGGTTTCCAGTCGGTCGACACGAAGACACGAAGCGGGAGGGGGGGGTTATGGGCTATGTATGGCAGCAGCAGTAAAAATAAGAGGAGTCATATCGTACCTCGTCGCCCATACCTGGTACGATATGGACGTAGCGGGGGGGGCGCACATCACAATCACAAGTCAACAATCACCCCGAGAGCAACAACAAAAGCCTTGCACTACGACCGACAGCAGTACGTACATGCTTGTCTTCTACCACACCGCAAAAAAAATCCTACAGCAGCGGTTCTAAAACTCCAAGCATTTTGTCGCTGAATCGTGGCTGCAGAGGGACACTCGACAGACACTCATGTACAGCAGTAGTAGCAGCATTCGTTCGAGATGGGAGATATTTGATGGCGTCACAGGGGGGTTTACCCAAGACCCAAGACCAATAAAAGTAATGCCTGACATTGTATCAACAAAAAACAATGCACCGAGCGCAAGTCCTAGGACTGCTGTCCCTAATAGATCGCAGCAATTAGCTGCTGTAGCTGCCGCTGCTGGCTGCTGGTTGCTGGCTGCTGGCTGCTGCTGCTGGCTGCTGCTGCTGCCGCTACCGGCTATTATGCGATTTTCTGATGTTCAACTTATCCCCAAAAACATCAAAATATATCGTATCGCGAAGAACCCACTTGAAACGCCCCGACAGCCGAGATCAAATAATAGAGCGATCATGATTCGTAGTTCATGTAATAATAGACTTCGTACGTACTGCTACTGCGTCGAAGTCAACACAAGACAGGTACGTCGCATTCATTAACGTACTGCTGTGCCGTATATGAGATGATAGATGATACAGATAAGACAGGTGACGAGATGAGAGATGGAACAAAGTCAACGCGCCCCGAACTGCAACAGCCATAGAATAGCTCTTTACAATCCTACCGGTACGATACTCTGCACGGCGTTACGCACAAAAACGTACACCGCTATATATTACGGGGGGGGGCAGAGTAAATAGGACCAAATTTTGGTAGTAAAAATAGGGAAATATATAGTATTTTTTTAGACCGTAGGTCCTATTTACTATAGAACCCCGTAGAAGTAATACGAGGTATATATTTCGAGTGCTTGTAGAGGCTACGTACTATTAACTAATAGAATAAAATGATCCTCGCGCAAACAATTCGACGCGCTTCGCGCGCCTTCTTAATTGTTATTGGGTTGCTCCAAGCGAAGGTTGTAGATGGCGATCCATGTCAATGTGGAATGTACAACCACTCCATAAAAAAAAATAAGCAGTGAGATCGATTACGGGTTTAACGAATATATCTGTACGACAACAGCGAGAAACGAAACACCAACTCCTACCTGGTACTACCTGGTATTGTATTTGTACTATTAATATGAATATTGGGAAAACACGAAACCAGAAAGACAACACAAACCTCGATATGGTACATGTAGGGGGTGGGTTATCCTTGTCATGAGAAAGGGATTCAATAATGACGGTGGTATACATCACTGACTGCAGTTGGCATGCCCCCCCCCTTCCGCGCGGTCTCTTGGCTTGGCACCGACACCGACCAACACATCAACACACCGCCACGGCGGTCCAGTCGGGAGACTTTTCTCCCATTACAGCAGTTAATGTAAGACACGCAAGCCGGTCGCCAACGTGGACTGTGGTTTAACCTCGTGACTCAGTGTGTACTTATAATACTGCTGTAAGGTCGAACGCGTGAGCTCGAAGCCACGGCGGTCCAGTCGGCGACTATTCTCCTTTCACAGTAGCAGGTGTTTTTATCCCATTTACTACCGCACTGCCGTGTGCAGAAACGCACATCTGAGTCTAATTCCAAGTGTTTAGCCCCTACATCGGGGCTGCAGTCTTAAAAGGGGTTGCCAATGTTAATACTAAGCATTATGCACGCAAGCCGGTCGCCCCGGTGGACTGTGGTTTTAACCTCGTTACTCGATCATACTGAGGTCGATTGTGTGACTTCGATTCCCGCCAAGGGGATTTTTCTTGCGCAAAATATGACAAGCAGAATAGCTCCTACGATAGCAGCGTGTGTATTGTGAATGCACGACCCGACGCGACTCGACGAGGAAGAAAATGCGGAACTCTTTTCTCGCGATAAACACGAAGGCGCGCACTCCACGTACGTACTATATAAGTATGGGGGGGGGGGGGCTTACCTGCTATATATGTGACCCCGGCTCAGAGTTGGCGAAGGTATTAGATGGGATGGAACAAAAAGAAGAAAAAAATTGCCTCACGCACTGCACTATAATATAATAGGGGGTAATGGCAAACTTAATCCTGTGACAAAGGCATTCGCCTGCTCTTCTCTCTTCCTTCGGTATTGGGGACTTTTTACACCTGTAGTCTAATGTGCGTACCCCAGGTACCGGTATACATATACATACCGTGTTAACAAACGGGTGATAAAAATAGCCCCCCCCCTGCCCCCCCCCCGGGAGAATTTCCCATTTGATTTTCTCGACACCGGAGAGAGAGTGCAAACGCCGAGTGATGGGTGGGTCTGTTCTGTGGAAACGTCACGGCGATATCTTAAGCCACCATTTTCTCTGTGCATGTATGTATTTTCACATGTACATCAGTTTTAGCAGCAATACCCCCCTTGTTTGGGCGAAATCGTCTCGGGAAATTCGCTCCAGGGTGTGTGTTTACCTTGATTGTCTTGATTACAGTATACGGTAAGGTAAATCGTATTCCATCATCTCGTACCGCCTTTGGTATTAATAGCGTGTAAACGTGGTCATTCATCATTCGCAACCCACACAGACAATGCGAAACAATTTCAAATTGATTTCCACTTGTTTTTCGTGGAGAGCGCTCTGGGTTCTTTGCGTCTTTAGTAAATTTACAGTTGTTTCTATGTTGTCCTATGCTGCAACGGTCTTGACCTGGAAGCTCTAGAACAACCTGTGCTGTGCGCCCTATGATACAGCACAACAGCAGCATATATGAAATGCCTGGCACCTTTCTTTGGCGCTCTCTCAATCGAAAAATGACCAAATGTGGTGCGTGTTCAGAACAACCACGGGCGAAAGGCAGAGCAACCATCCTCGCGGTCACCGCCGATGTTCCATGTTGCTGTGTTGACGTTGGTGCGTCGGTGTTGATGTTGATGTTGACGTGTTGGCGTGTCGGTTAGCTAATGTCGGTGTAGAGTATTATGCCCACGTCCGCGCGTCACGTTAGAGGGCAGAGAGCGAGTACGTTTCAGGGTCTCTTACTCTCAAGAGACACCAGCGGAACCGGTATGCTTTTTCCAGTTTATTTCGTTTGGAATACGTACATACGAGTATCATATGATATCATGCCATATTTCAATCGAAAAAGTTATGCATTCAATTATCGATTCGCAAATGTATCTATACATGCATGCATACTACGATGCTCGTGTCTGAAAAGCGTCATTATGACCAGCTCCACGTACATGTATAGAAGAGCAAGAATGCCCTCTGCTCGTACATACGAGTGCTGCTGCTGCTGTGGTAGACTCGTTCAAGTACACCGCCGAGCAAGGTGCAAACGACCCAACATTCAAAATTCAACATTTGACTAAAATTCTGCTACATACTCAAATCCCTCCGAACCGGTTCTTAGGTTTTTTAGCATATAAATTTAAGTATGCGAAGGAACAAACCGCGCGAGATTCAAAACTTCACGATTGTTTCTCGCCAGAAGCGGCGGCAGTTAGTTGCTGTCGTAAGACCCACGATGCCTGCAAGAAGAAGCGAGCGGAGCTTGCCACGTACAAGGCTCGATGGCAGAGGTACCGGCATACCGAACTACCGACCGCTGCTCTTGTCCTCAGGGGGGAGGGGGGGCAGCCATGGACCCCTGCTCGTCTTGCCGACACGACGTCCGTCCGAGACGGAAGGAGGGCGAGAAACAAGACCAAAATCAGCCTCAGTTCTGCGCGGGGAAAAAAAAACATTGAATTTTTGACTGAAAAATTGAAATATGTTTTTCGGTGGATGGTTCTGATGATGAGATGTGAGAGGCGAGCGATCATGATCGATCTGCTTCAGGCTTCTGACCCACCCACGAAAGGCAAAGTCGTAGTCGTTGTCGGCAGCGGATCGAGCGATCAAGCGAGTCTATGTGCGGGAGAGGGAGGGCGTTTTGGGAGCATCTGCATTCTGGGTGCCGGATGCCAGCCGTGGCGAAAGGCCGTTGCCTCGCCGACTGCAGCGCATGTCCTCCGTACCGCGGTCACTCGTGGTACGACTCGTCTGTTCTTGCAAATATATTATTTTCGCTGATGAACTAATTCCATCAGGGCGGAGCTTCATCATCGTCAATTATGCGCTATGATACGAGCACAGCACAGCAGACACACGCCCCGGTGCAGTATCAAACGGCAGCGGAAGCGGCAGCAGCGCAGCTCAGCGAAGCGGATCGATTCCGACCTCCTACAACCTCTTCTTCATGAGGGTTTCAACCACCCCGGGCCCGTGATAGTTCTGCGAACACGCAGCCGGGCCTAGCCTAGCCGAGCCAAGCCAAGCCAAGCCGAGCCGCGGCAACTACAGAGTGACTATCCCTGCGGAACGAAGCGGGTCGCGCCTGCTCACGACTGCTCGCGACCGCCTACCCTCTATTTTTTATTGATGCAGCACCAACGATGAAACATGGTTCGGTATGGTGCGATAGGGTTACGTAGCAGGACGATTCGCACGAGTATATGCAGACGGCGGTTTACACAGCAGCAGCAGTGCAGTCTCTTGTCCCTCTTCACTCACCACTTTCGCCGGGCTAAAAGCTGCGAAGCACCCCTCCGCCTCTCCGTGCTTCCTCTCGAACAAGGCGCGCGCCCTTGCCACAAGGTCGTCCAGTCTCTCCGAGGACTCCATCCATGTGTGCCCGCCACTCACAGGGACACAGAACAACAAGGCTCCCGCTCCTTCGCTCCCGCCCGGGTGTTATACGCACGGCTCTCTCACGGCACACAGGCAGCAGCTCCTCGGGTGACGATACCAAAAGAGGCGATTTAAACGGTTGCGTTTCGTCGAGCAACTTGCTGCGCAGAGCCCAGACGATTTTTTTGTTACAAAAAAACTAAATTTGGGCAGTTTTCTCCTGTTTTTTTGCTGTCAAAGAATTCAGGTCCGCTGCCCGCAGAAATAGTCGTGGCGTATCTCGTCTACGCTACAAGAACAAGCATCTGCGCATGCGGCGAAGGCACTACTGCTTCTGCTGCTGCTGCTGCTTTTGCTGTTACGGAAGCGGATTACGAACTCCGAACTCGCGCTTTCTGATAAAATAATGGTCCGCCGTTTATTCGGTCATTCCCAGATTCCCAGGGATATCGTCGGCACCTTCACGTTTTTCTGTTTTTTTTCATTTTTTTGCTCTGGTTCGTAGATTAGGGGTTTCCATAGATATTCGGCGTTATGTACTGGATGCGTAGCCTCGCTGCGAGTAGGAGTAGTGCGACTTCGACCCATCAGAGCTTCCCAGTGCTGGCATCAAGACTTTGCCATGCTGAGCCTTGTTGAAGCCATGACGGGCCCTGTCATCAGGTGATGAGGATTGAATTGCGAAACTTTCTGATCAACTTTATTAACGTTCTGGAAAGTCGGCCGAGATTGTCAAACCTGCTGTCTGCTGTCTTACTGCCCCTGTTGTTGCTGTTGTTGCTCCCGTCCTCGTCCTCTCCAGAGGCTCTCTGATATGCTGCTGCCACGGCGGTAGCTGCTCGTGTTATACGGTTGGTGTTGAATACGTTCGCTGCATGTAAAGCGTGCGTGCATGTGTGTGCGCTTAGGGCGGCTACTGTGAGAGCCGCCAGCCAGACAGCGTGACGTCGTCGTGCGATATGTTGGGAGTTGGGACTGTCAACCTTGGTTTCGCCTGTTGGCTGCTTTGAATATTGAAAATTCGTCGTACCAGTCGTTCAGCGAGGGGGTTCAGCAGCAGAGTGGTGCATGCCCTGCATCCCTGCATGCCGGTGCCCCTCAAGTTGACCGCGAATTGAGGATACATATGCTGACGACACACCGCCGTTCTCCGCGAATATCATAACAAGGACTGGCGTTGGGGACTACTCTGTATACCAGCTACTGCTGCTGCTGATGTGTACTTGTGAGGTACCGGGTATATATGCAAGCAAGTATCCGCATGTTTGGTGTTTGCATCATCACTCTTACTTTCTGCAAATACGTATGCCCCGTGGTACAATTCTACCGAGAGATGGAACGAGATTAGAGCCACCTCGTGACCACGCCTGTTATGCCTGGTATACCGGCACTCTGCTGTACTGCGAGTATTTATCATATCGCGAGGTTATCTCGTACTCGGACGGACAACAACAATCTGCGATCTCCTGTACACAGCATTTTAGAAACTGAACGAAACCTCTCATGCCTCTCTTTGTTTAGTACGTATTTTACACGTACAGTCCATATGTGCGACGGAGGTTTCTCGCAGGCACGGGGCTTTCGTTGGCGTCGCATTGAGAGCCGCGACATACTGGCAGCATACCCGCATACTGGTAGTCTATACACGTACTTGTACATAACAGGTAGCAGTCTTACGCCTGGTATGGCACCTTTTCAGAGCAGGGTATATTGCGTGTTGTACGTGGTACCGGTATCGCATGTGAGTAAGGGAGGAGAGAGGAGAGGTTTCGTTCAGATATTTGGTCGGACAAATCGTTCTGCTATTATTAATAGTGTATAGATAGATACAAGCGCGTGTCTACTGACTGCTGCTCTACCATACCTGGTATCTCTTGCAGGACAGCAGCGCGCCGTCCCCCCTCTATCTTACGTAAATATGATACTTCGTACATAGTCGGATAGTGTACAACATAGTCTGCGACGTGCGTGCCGTCGCCACTCCATCGTACCGCCGTATATACCGGTACACGTACGTACGTAGCGGCGCACAAGAAATTCATTCGATCATGAACTCACAATTTATCCGCGTCAATCATGTTATGATACCGCTACCACTACTAGTTGCCACGTTCCAGGTACTATCGTACGACCTATCAAACCTGTGCAGGTACTATGTACGACCTACGGCGTACCTGTGGTAAACTTAGTTGCTGTACCAGGTATTGTGTATACTACGAGGTATATTACCCGTATTTTATGAACTATTCACAAACTGCCGAAGATCGTCAGAGTGCCAGTACCAGTGCCAGTCCTCGGAACGAACCAGTCATCAGAAGTACCAGTCCTTTTGGAGGACATACTCGTAGCAGACTCAAGGGTACCAGGAATGACTGAGTCCTCGGTTGTGCCAAGGGCACCATGAGCTGAAATGAATCCTCGCCAGTCCCAAACAGCAGTCGGTCGCCCCGATGGTCTAGAGGTAACCTCGAACGCTTCTGAACGTTGATGTCTGGAGTTCGAATCTCACGTGGGTCGGACTTTTGAGTTTATTTGCAAAAATAAATAAAAAAACGGAATCAACTGCTGAGATCGCCAATTAATAGTACGAGTAGCGTGGGTAGGCACAATTCGATGCGAGTCGACGAGGGAAGGAAAGGCTGAAATCTTCTCGCGATAAAAATGCAAGGCAAGAACCGTAGTGGGGGAGGAGGGAGAGGAGCCTACTTTGTGACCCCGGATCTGAGTTACGACTAGGGAGGAGAGAGAAAGGAAGGGCGAAGATAATAAATGGGATGGACAAGTCCCAAGGGTACGAGGAGCTGAAATGCCTGTGTCCTCGCTTGTCACAAGGGCATGAGTCAAATCCCTGACACATGCTCCCTTCTGCTGCACCTCGGCGCCGATGTCTGAGCGAGTTCCGATAGTACTACTGCTACTGCTGCTGCACGCGTACGGGGAACGATGCATGGCCGCAGTAGTACGTGTTATACAAGTGTATACTTTATAGTATATGGTGGACCAGTGCGTATCATAGCTCTCAGGTATATTGGTGCGAGTGTTACGGTCGTTTGCGACCACCAGCTGGTCTGCTACGTGTTGGTACACACGCACATAACTCGTAGCCTTCGCGACAACGTGACAACATTTGACACTGCTCCTGCCAGCCGTGCTCGTCCTCCCTCTGCCCTCCATAGCCCATCGAAAGCTACTTACTGCTGTAATCCGCTATCCATCGTCAGCTAAATCCACCCTACAGTACAGGACACCTTTCGTATAAGAAACAGGAAATCTGGTCCAGGCTGGATTTCTTATTTGAAAGAGGGCGCTTTCTACACTAGTTTCAAGACGACGACTCCTTAATTTCTTGTTTTCCTCTAAATATCAGCCTGGCTCTCTTATTAGCCTGTTTCTTATTATTAATAGGCGTCCTGTACTGAATGGGCTATGATCATCCAAACAGAGGATAGTACTGCCGTCATAGCCCACAGAATCCGCCACCTACGATGAACAATTACAATTCCTATCGTACATCGGACAGATTACAGTCTATTCCATACATCGGACCAATTACGAACTATTCCATACGTAAGACAGGTTACGATCCATACGTATAACCTACCTGGTAGATGCCTACCAGGTATGTTTGCTGTTGTGATATATATGTCGCGCAAGAAGAAGCATCATTCAGATTCTTCCCGGTAACGTAATCACGGTGCGCAAGAGCCTTTGTCATGCATGTTCCATGCGGCGAGCACGATCTAAATCTTGCAGATCAGGTGTGCATATATACATACCAGGAGTCTTATCTTCCACGAAATATCTATAACGTATTCGGCGCGAGTCGATGAGGGAAGAAACGTGCTGATTTTTTTCTCGCGGTAAAAACGAAGGCACGTATGTATAATACCTTTGTAGTGAGTGGGGAGGGGGCAGAAGAGCCTGCTTTGTGACCCCGGATCTGAGTTACGACTACCCCGGATCTTAGTTACGACTATTAATGGACAGGGAGGAGAAGGAGGGGCGAAGGTATTGCATGGCATGGAAAAAAATAAGTATTTGTAGGTCTTTGCATTGGGATCTAATCTGTTCCAGTTTAACTGACATTACGGGGAACCATCGTACATAGAGCCTACTACAGTCGCCCCGGTAGTCTACTGTAGTGGTTAACTTCAAATGCTACTATTAATAGCAGTAGTACCCCAGTTCGAATCCCACCGTGGTGAGATTTTCACTTTTTTTGCAAAAATATCGTAAAAGGAACCAATTGCTGAGAGCGCCTTCGTAGCGTGAGTAGGCGGAATTCGACACGAGTCGACGAGGGAAGAAAGTGCTGAAATCTTCTCGCGATAAAAAATGCAAGGCACGTACTGTACTGTAGTGCTGTAGTGGGGAGGGACGAGAAGAGCCTACTTAGTGACCCCGGATCTGAGTTACGACTGAAGAGGGAAAGAGAAAAGAAGGGCGAAGACAATACATGGGATGGACAAAAAAGAACGGTACAGTACACACAAAAACCTATATATTTCCCTATTTGTGCGCACAATATTGGGTCCTATTTACTCTGCCCACCCGTAATATAGCCCGCGGTCCACCATAAGCTAATCCACCGTGTACCACGAACTAATCCACTACCCACCAGGAGCTAGTCCACCATCTGCCATGACCCCCATACCCATGAGCCATGAGCTAAATTTCAACATCCGCTCTCCTCAGTGTCGGCTTCAGCGTGAGGTGGTGGCGTGCTTATCTTTACCCGACAGCCACTGGCAAGTCTAAAACCACGCGGGACAGAAAACGCCAGCTATCTACCAATCAAATCGCTTTATTAACGGGAGCCACGCCAGCTATCTACCAATCAAATCGCTGTATAACGGGAGCCACGCCAGCAGATGGCGAAATCACGCCGCACACCATCAAGCCCACAGCATCAAAACACCGCATCACTCACGCGACAGCCATGCGACGATTGACCTTCGATCTCGACAAATACTCAACCCACGATTAACCCACTTCGTACCGGGCAAGGCCAGTGAATATACACAACGATCTCGAAGGTATCATTGCGATCCGTGGTTTAGGAGGCGAGATATTGCCTGCCGCGTCCTATGGTCTTCGTTTGAACCTTCAAAAAGTTCTGTTTTTGGCCATCGGAGAGGAATCGAGAGTTTTTTCGTCTGTTTCCAACACATTGGCTGCCAAATACATTTTTATCAGACGCCTGGCCGACGCCCGCCACATACTAGCCACCTCGAGGGGAGCACTGTGACACTAGGGTGGGTCGGAGCCTCTAACCAGCGTGATCCGTTCAGATTTCATGACGCAGTCGCTGGATTTGTCGATCGATGTCAAACATGAAAAACGGTCTATTTCTTGCGATCAGCGAGTTATCAAGATTTGTTGTCGTCTGTTTTCTACACACCAGCGATCGAATGTTTTTTTACCAGACGCCTGGCCGGCCCGCGCCACGTATCACCGATCAAGGTATGAGCACTGTAACACTAAGGTGGGTCGGAGCGATTAACCAACGTGATCCGTTTAGAGCTCATGACGGGGTCGTTGGGTTTGTCGATCGATGTCTACCGAGGATTCTCATGAAACAGCTGTCTCCAGAACCTGCCAGAACAGGAGTTTCATGGGTATTGCGCGGGCTTCGCCCGCGTAATTAAACTCCGCCAGAGCTGTCCCGTGACGTTAAAAATTTGCACAGCCACTCCGTACGGTATACACTAACTTAAACAGCCAGTTGGAGATCGTGTGGAAATGGAAATTTCGATGTAACATTCGCTTCGAAGGTGTTTTGCCTCATACTGGCATCCCCGTGTTGTTGTGTATGCTGATGTATACTTCGTGTACTGAACGAACAAAGTTACCAGTTTCGATGTGAAACGAGTAAATAATCGAAAATCGATGGTCGATTAATCGAAACATCATATCTTATCTATAATATCGTATCGATTTTTATTTTTCGTTGATCGGTATCGTGTTTAATCTCGATTCTCGTTCGATATCCATCACTATCGTAGTGTACACGTACCGGGCATATACATGCCAAGCATTGGTAGCAAGCAGCAGTCACGCGTTGCTGCCTTTTTGTTGCGCATTATCATTGTTGTACGGACTGCTGTGGTACTCTCCATGATATCATACGTACTTCGTACGCACATACCAGGTACATACGCAGATCATCACTATTAATAACTTACTGTGTGCCCTTCGACGCTCCTTCGCGAGGGTGGGGAGGGTGGGAGGGAGAGGGAAGCTCGGTCTCTCGGCTGGTGGCACGCATTTAGCACACCGCACAAGCAGCAGTGCACCACGCCTTCAAAACAATTACTACTCTGTCCCGAAATATAAGAACCTTTTACACATTAATATTCAATCAAAAACGGTGCTTATATTTCGGGACAGAGTGGTATGTAATATCGATGCAGACAATATTAATAGAAGCATCAATGGTGGCGGTGGTCACGGTTCACGGTTATGTCTGGTGTTGTGGTGTTGTGTAGTGTTCTAGATCCTCGGAGCTTTTTTTTGTGCGCGATTTCTTGCCTTCTGGGAAGCATTTGTTTACCAGATACTGCTGTGCGTTGTTTCCTTAAGAACTGGCCTCACGAATTTGGGGACAAACTACTTGGAATTAGTGTGGGACATTTTTTTTCAGTTCTGAATGGGTTAGCAGCAGTCAGCATACATACATACGTGGTACAGCTGCTGTCTGTAGTATATACGACGGACACCACCACCAGCCACCACCGGGAATCGACTGAAATGACACCCGGCGGTGTATGTTTTTCCCAAGTGTTTGCCAAACTCAAGCTCTCGCGCCTTCGGCGACCAAGGAATATGGTTAAAATATATTACCCTTAGTTACACCACTGAAAAACAGTGCCCCCCACTAGTTCCAAGTAGTTTGTAAAAAAAAATGGTTGCAATTCTTGGAAGGGTTCATACTACAGCACACAGTAGAAATAGGGTTCGTTTCCCTTAATGTTAGCCACCAAGCGAGAGACTCTGTTGGTTAGACTACCGGTACCTGACCGGGTATGTACTACTGCTGTGGATTGTCCGTTTTTTTGTTTTGTTCTACGCACGTACCAGGTATATATGTACCAGGTGTATGATGGATGCCATAAAACACCCGTGGTACGCGCGATGGAAATATCGCATACAGCTTGCAAATATGGGTTTCGACGAAATCCGTCGATCTCACAGCTGTTGTTTTTATGTTTTTAATAAATTTACTGCTCGTGTGTTGACCGTTTTTTTATAGATACGTTATGAATATGTACAGTATGTACTGCAGAAACTATCCCTCACTGATTGCAAGTAGTTTGTCCCAAAGACATGATCGCGCAGTTCTGAGGGGCTTACTTGCGGTAAGCTGCGCAGGTTCTTCAACAACAAGTTATCGTTTGGCCATGCCGCTTTTTTTTTCAGTGGTCGAGCTATCTCGTTTTCCCGTGTCGTTGCTGGTGTGCACCTGATCTCCTCCACACCACGGCGCCACGCGGCTCACGGCTCTCTCGGTACAAGCACACACAACAGCAGCAGCAGCAGCAGCAGCAGCAGTAGCAGCCGTACAACGAAGTCATCGGGGGATATCTCTCCATGGAGCGATAGCCATGGAACGATGTCATCGTACGCGCAAGAAGAAAAGCGCTGGCTGCTCCTGTACGGGCTCTATCTCCCACCTACACAACACTCGTCGTACAGCAGCAGTAATATTCCTGGCAATACGAATGCATGAGGGTGTTCCATGTATTCATGCGGTATGTACCGTATTCATGCCTTCTATTTGTACGGAACTCCCCGGAGGTTGGAGCACCATACGAACTACTGCTGTGCAACCGAGTCTGCGAAAACACATCGCTGCACACCCTTACTGTAGTATGTGCTGTTTTTCTGTGGCTGCCATTTTGTTTTTGGGGAGGAGGTGGTACATATCTGTGACACCTTGACCATAAACCTGAAGCCCCTCAAAATAGCATTCAGTATCTTAAGCTTCCACCTTGTGAGGCATCCGGGGTGTGCAGATTTCATTTTTGGCGTATGCCCGGTTTTGCTATTTCACGGGTCACCCGAAGGTTTGAGCAAGGGCGGAACGCGTCCCACCCCATAGCTTCGGGCCCAACGTTGTGGATGTTTCTGCCATCTCGCCTGCAATAATGTTCGCGTGCTAATACCATCCATCTCTGCGTTCCACGTATTTCGTACTGCTGTAATACTCCGTGCAACTTGGACCCAGGAGTAGTGGTGACCTGCTGATAGTCAATCTTCCTACGGTGGCCATTTGCGCACTCTGGTTGGCTAAGGGGTTCACTGCAAATCGGCTCAATCAACCTACGTACGTATAATACGCCGTAGAGCCTTTCCAAAAGCCACAGCAGCATCCCAGGCCGGCCGAACCAACCCATTGTAAGAGTCTTTCCAAGCACAGCAGCATCCACGCCGGCCCGAATCAACCTAAGAGTTTTGCCAAGCACAGCAGTATCCCAGCGCTTATCACTGGCATAGGCTCTGGGTTCGGGTTCGGAAGATCGGCTTTAGGCGCCGCCGAGCACGAAACCTCTGCAAAGATTCGCCATCAGCAGGTGTCCACGCCTCCTTGTACCTGCCCCCTGTCCGTCCGGGAGGCGGCCGGCTTCTGACTTGTGAGCCACTGTCGCCCAAGGAGTCAAAAGTCCGCCATCATTCCCCTTAACCCCCTTAAGAACTGGTCCCACGCATTTGGGGACAAACTACTTGGAATTAGTGCGATATCATGTTTTCAGTTCTGAACCGGTCCCACGTTTTTGCGGACAAACCACTTGGAATTCGTGTGGGATAAGTTTTTGCACTTGTGAAAAGGTTAAAGGAGTCATCGTTGGGACTACATACGGCTGGCCGGCTGTACTGCTGCCGTGTGTATGAATTGTTAACAATGAGGCCGTTTTCTTTTTTACGCTTTTGATCTTTGGGCGAAAAGGCCCTCTTCATTCGTACATTTTGAGGCCGTTTTTTTTGCCTTTCGGCAAAAAAAAAAAGCCTCTTCGCGATGAGGCATTATACGTAGTTTTATTTTATTTTATTTTTGATCATTTTGGTAAATGTCCTCTCCTCTTCGAGGGGTGGACACACTTTGATAGTGAATCTGTACGGAGGTTTTGTGCTTGGCGCCTAAAGCCGACCCTCCGACCCGAACCCGAATCCTAGCCCGAACCCGAACCCTATGCCAATGGCCAGTGCTGGGGTGCTGTGCTTGGTAAGACTCTAGGTTGACTCGGCCGGCTTGGATTCTGTGCTTGGAAATACTCTAGGTTGGCTCGGGATGCTGTAGCTGCGAAATACTCCCAAGTTGATTGCGCCGCGTATGGTATACCCTTAACCAACCAGAGTGCCTAAATAGCTACCTTAGGAATATTTACTATCAAGCTTATTTCACTACTGCTCCTCCTCACGGCGGGGTGTGTGCAGGCTTTCCAGTATTTTGATTATTACGGGGTGGGCTAGTGTAGTAAGACACAGTACGTAATCAGAATCCACGATGGACCCGAAAACCACACTAACCCCCTATGTTTTTCACACGTAATCAGAATCCACGATGGACCCGAAAACCACACTAACCCCCTATGTTTTTCACACCATATTTGGTTCTGATTATTACAGTATGTTCCCCCCGTATTGGTACCGCTGTACTCGGAGCATATCTGTCTAACTGCTTCTGCTGCTGCTGCTGCGTCCCTGCTATCTGTGTGTCCACTGTTGCCACGGTGTACAGTGCAACGTAGTATCTCTGTTGGTTTGTGACCGCATAACTTGTATCTCTCTAGGATGAAGAATCGGCACGGACACTGGGCGTGTTGGATGTCGACGGGCAGAAAGAACTGTTTAATGTGAAGAACACACACATCGTCGATTGCGATACCTGTACGTACGTACATGACCGATTTCTGCGAATCTGGTGGCTACAGAAGCGGTCGAGCTTTGCTCCATTACTAGCTCGTGGCGCTTGTTGTGTGTCGCAAGCCGTCTCGAGTTGGCCATGACGGTCGCCGTGCTTGCATGCAGTGTATGTTTGAGTCTCCTGTCTGGTGATCCATCACCCCCCCCCCCCCCCCCCCCCCGCCCCCAGAAATACTGTCTTTTGTTTATTGTTTTGTTTTGCTTGTCAAGGCAAAAGCTGCTGTCTTTTTTATCCAGGGGTGGAAGCGCCGTCTCCTGACATCTTTGGCAAATGGTTCATAACAGGCGGTTGGCAACAACCAAAGTTATCACTGCTTTGTTTTTGAACGCTATGATATACATATATTTGCCTTCGTCCCAAGCGGCTTATTATTTCGGTCCAAACCTTCTTGGGCACTTCAAGGGAAGAAAATTGACCGCAAAAAATGACGAAAACAACAACGACCAATGCATGATATGGGGGGGGTGGGAGGTGTACTCATTAGCCGCATGTCATGCATGGCCGTAGTCGTATGACCATAGACCCTCGCCCACCCTTACACTGCCGGGACGGAGCAACGTCTGGTTTTCACCGGCCAGGGAGATGGGGGCGGCGCGCTCATTTGTTGCTTGCCTTAAGTCATTTGACCATTGACCACGCACCCCTTCCGAGACGGGAGACCAGGCAGATGGGAGAGGGAGGGGGGGGGGTACTCTTTTTGTTGCTTGCCTGAGTCATTTGACCATTGACCACGCATCCCTTTCGAGACGGAGCACCGTTCTTACTCCTAATAGAGACACCTCCAACATTTGGGCGCTCGTTACGTTTTTTCCATGTATCACACAAAAACGTTTTGCGAATCCTATCCCCTTCCTGTTTCGCCGCCTGTGGCCACCATCTATCTGCCTGGGGGGTGACATAAAACTAATTGATGTCCAAGCTGCAATGCAAGGAGTCGTACGGCACGGGCAGCATAATCCCTTACCCCTATTGCTGGATGCTGACGCTGCTCGTATATGTATGGAGGCGGTTGATAACGCCAAATAAAGTTGTCGTTGTTTTTGGTCGCTCAGTCGGCGCCCGAAAATAGCTATATATATCCTTCTATCCCTCCCCCCCCCCCCCGTTGTGAGGTGGCCTTCTTACCCCGTCACCACTGATCGTACTGCGGTTTCACGAACGTTTCCGACACATTTGATAGATCATCGATTCCCACTCCATGATCTTGATCACTAAGGGCATACCTACCGTACATATTTATGACCTGTACTGATACGATGCAGCTCAAGTTTTGTCCGTTGGGAGCCGTGTGATCTGCATGGTCTAGGGCATGTTTCCTGGGTTGGATCTGTACTATACATAACCTGTAGAATATATCATAACGGTGGGTTAGGATCTAGATGATCTATCTGTAGATGATCTATTTGTAGATGGTTTGTCCGCCGTGTGAACTTTTTTTTTCCCAACGAGACGCATTTACTCTAAGTAGCCTGTTTTTTTTTGTGACCGTGAAAACGTTTTTCTTCCAACGAGACGCATTTTTGTTATATGTCGTAGCCTGTTTTTTTTTGTGACCCTGGGCTGGGTTTCAGGGAGATGGGGGGCTAGTTTCGAGAACATCGCCATCGACATCATAGTCATCATCGTCATCATCAGCATTGCAAACCTGCAGTGCTGTTAGATATAACCGTTACTTTGTGATGATGATGATGCTGAAAGACTTACCGGTATGGAGCAACTGCTGTGTACGCATGAATGTTAGCAATATTACGTTTACTTGCCAGTAGAGTCGTAGAGTGAAGCTCTGCCGCAGGAGCAGCGGTAGAGGCAGGTCTTCCAACCCCTCTTCCTAACCCCTCTTCCTATATGAAGACAAACAAAACAAAAAACATCCCCGAGTCTGATTCCAAATCATCAGTAATTGTTTGTTCATGAAACCCAAAATCTGGGTGGGGTCATGTCTTCAACATGCTTTTTAACAGGGAACATCCTTGATTGGAAGCTCTAGATAGACTTTAATTTTATAGAAGTACTATAAATACACACGGTACAACAGTTCAGTACACCTACGTCGAAACGTCTGTGATACACCACCTTTTGAGACCCCCGACATACCGACTCAACAAATGATGGCGTTGGTAAGCATTAAGGGTCTACGAGCAGGGTGAGCGCGGAGCAAAGTATGCACAGGCATGATTCTGCACCCGTGTCGCAGGACTCCTTCCATCCTTCCATTGTACATACTGTAGTCCGTACGCCTACTTTTATCACCCCCCATCCGAGCGTCTTGGTGCTAGCAATGTCGGCCTGGTCGGTGAAAACCCGACATGCTCCGTCCCGGCATTGTAGGGATGCGAGGGTCTATGGTCATACGACTACCCCCCATCCACGACATGAGTACACCCCCCCCCCCATCCAAGCGTCGGTGACCGGTGCTGTAATCGCGAAATTTTCTCGTGAATTTTTGCCACCAAGATATTTTTTTGGGGGTTAATTCATTTTCTTCCGAAAATATATCGACGTTTTGGGTATTAATAGGAGTATATCCAGGTACAGTAGTATATACGCAAACCGTCCTTACATTTCCGGACAAAGCGGTACAGTGGGTACCGCGACTTAAGAGAGGGCACCCTGTATAAGAGAATGGTAGGCCAAATCGCCTGGACCCGCCTTCACTAAACCTATATATTTTCCACTACTGTGGATAAGAGAGAAGGCTATATAGTTAAGAGAGTTGTTTTCGGCCTGTACCCCACCATCTCTCTTAAATAGGGGTACCCACTGCTGTACAGTAAGTCAACGGGCACTATGATGCAACAAGGCTGGTATTTACTGGGATGCTAAAACAAAGTGACACTCCTATATACGTATATACCGACGCGGATATGTTGAATCTACTGTACTGTTGAAACACACACCCCCCTCTTTCCCCAAGTACGTAAGGATATCCAGGCTCGGTCGGCATCCTTGTTTACTCACCAGGGTAGCTGGACATTCATTTTACGGCCAGTAACTCGTCGTCGAAGCTCGAAACATCTACCACTCCGACCAGAAATATAAGCGCCATTTCGATTTAAATGTTAATATATGTATCCTTCCATGTATGCGTGTTCCGAGATCTACGATGGATACATCTAATAACCCTAACCGTCACACAACGGGTTATTAAACACTAACCGTCATACAAAGGGTTATTATATTTCGGGCCAAGGGTGGTACGGCCTTAACAGTCTATTTCGAACACAATTAAATATTAGCGCCACTACTGTAACTTATCATACCCCTGGTGTTGTTTGAATTTTGCGGTGCATGCATTTTTCTCTGTCTCGTAGTCTGTGCCTGCAGCACTATGTACTGGGTACCTCTCTTATTGCTATTTACGCGGGGCCACATGCAGTGCTTGCAGTATTCAAAACCCCGAGATGGATTCAAAACATACCAGGTACACTATACCCGCCTAATTTTGCAAAGACATATATTTGGTTCTTGATTACTGTTTGGTCCCCCGCATCAGGAGGAGTGAAAGCATCAGCTCGGACGTTGGGTGTGCCGGATGTCGTTGGGTACATGTTACTCACTATCCGTTTCATCCGGAGACAATGCACAGACCGACTGCCTGCGGTTGCATTTTTTGTCGTGTTTCCCTTTCTTTTTTTTCTCGCTTCCTTTTGGCCTTTTTTACTTTAGCCTTGAGCCCTCTTGGGCGAAAGGAAGAATTTATCGACGATCATAACAGCGATTACACCAGCATCTGCCAAACGGAGCAACCCGGCCCTCGGCACTGCTGGGTTATTTTTTGGAGACGCTAGGTTTTAGCTCCGGAACTTACACTGCGAAGAGTTGTGAAACACGCTAGCAGCATGAACTATACCAGCATACTCGTACTACTGTTGCAGATTGCTCACCCTATTAATATATAGCATTACCGCAGTAATGGGCCCTCTGTACATAGTGCCGGTATCATACCACTTTGGTCCGAAATATAAGGGCCATTTCAATTAAATGTTACTTTTCAAACGGTCCTTATATTCCGTCCGGGTCAGAGTGGTATGCGCCAGCCAACAATACCGGTATTATAGCGGCAACCGGCACTATATACTCCGCACACTGCCTCACTGCTTAATCCGTTAACCCCATCCGTGCCAAGCGATTTCACCGGCCCTATAAGCGGGCAGCCGGCACTATATAGGGACCACGGCACTATCTAGGGACCACACTACTTCCTACTTGCACCATTAATAGACGGGTTGGTGAAACCGCGCTTTTTCGTTTCTTTCGGCCGTTATATTTGAGCCCCAAAAAGGGTTCAGTTGCTAATCCTTGATTTCTTGATTTCTTGCCCTTCTTAAGTCGTGCCAGGTATATCTGGTAACGGTAGGTCATCGCTCACACCCAGGGTCCCAAAAGAAGCCTCCCCCCTATGTAAGGATGCGAGGGTCTTTGGTCTTACGACTACGGCCATGCATGGCATGAGCCCCCCCCCCCCTCCGCTCCGTCTCGAAAGGGATGCGTGGTCAATGGTCAAATGACTTAAGGCAAGCAACAAATGAGTACCCCCCCCCCTCCCCGCTACAGTGTAAACCTTTTTTTTCTTGAAAGGGATGCGTGGTCAATGGTCAAGTGACTAAGGCAAGCAACAAATGAGTACGCCCCCCTCCCCCCTCTGCTCCGCCTCGAAAGGGATGCGTGGTCAATGGCAAATAACTAAGGCAAGCAACAAAGAGTACGCCCCCCCCCCCTCCCCGCTCCCCCCCCTCTCTCCCCCTCCCCATTACGGTACAAAACCCCCACCTTTTTCCTTTTCTTTGTGGACGCCGCCAGCGAAAGGCGTGAGTGCACATTACTTTGCACCTCGCTGGTCGAGCCACTCGCGTCCAGTCGCGCTCACCTCATACACCAGGTACGTATATCCACACCACTGCTGTGTTTAAGAAGACAGCAGTCGGTAAGTAGTATGCACCTATTTACCTGTATGATATTTTCCGTTGGATGCGTGATGCCCACAAAGAAAAAAATCTACGAGCGCGAACCAGTATATAACATTCTACCATACCTGGTAAGCGTTTTGGGAATCTGGAGAAAGCAAACTAAAAACAAAAGTTAATTTTCAGAGCTTCTCACCGGTCGCGTCAAAGCTTCGCCGATGGGCGGGTCGGGTCGGGAGGGTCGACGGATCGGGTCGGGTCATCGTTCAGGTAACGGGTCGGGAGTCGGGTCTCGGAGATCGGGTCGGGTCGGGTCAGGATCGGGTCGGGTCAGGTCACGGGCGTTGGGTCGGTCGGGTCGGGTGTAGGGTCACGGGCTCGGGTCAGGGTCAGGATCGGGTCGGTCAGGGTCAGGGTAGGGTCGGTCACCCATCCGACCCGACCCGTCCCGTGACCCTGACCCGATCCGTCGCGCGTCGGTCGTGTCGCGGTCGGGTCGGGTCGGGGTCGGGAGCCGGGCCGGCGCGCCGGCCGAGGGCCGCTGGTCGGTCGCGGTCGGGGTTGGTCGCGGTCGGGTGGTTGGTGGTCGGGTCGGGTCGGGGTCAGGCCACTTGACCCGACCCGACCCGACCCAACCCAACCCAACCCGATCCGTGAGGTTTTGGCTGACTAGAAAGTAGTAAAGTTCGTTGCGTGCGCTGGTTTGCGGATTTTACGTCTTTGTTCGGATCTTGGTGAGTGGCGTGTTTGCGACTCGGGACGTGTGTTTGAGACACTGTACACCCCCCCGTCATATCAGATCACATAGATCATGATCTATCTATCTATCTATCTATCTACTGTAGATGGTCTAGTTCCTCGCCTGCCGCTGTGAGAGGCTGTGCAGGTATCTACATAGCTGTAGATGGTGTCGTGCCTCACCTGCCTTTGTGCGAGGCGTCGCAGGATCTGCATACAGTAGTATGTACACAGACCCAACACAGGAAGCATGTGCTATTGATACTTCTGTAGGTTCATGCAGAGTATATACGGGTCCAACCTGGCGGCACGAGCTACTACTGCTGCTGTAGATCATGTATACAAGATCGGGAACAGATCTATCTGCCTTGAGAGATCTAGCTCATCAAATCAAGTAGGAGTCGATGATGATCTGTAGATGATATATTCGAAGGGTGTATGGTTGTGATGACAATAACGCCGTTGGCACTTGAAAGGCGAACAGGGACGAATGAAAACACGATTTTTTTCGCACCGGTGACCCCATCCCCCAAAGCGGGCAGGAGTCGTAAAACGAAGCAAAATTATTCCGAGGGTACTTTTTTTTTTTGAAAAACAAGAAAAAATTAAAACTCAGCTCTCGTGGAAGATTTAAAAAAAAAAATGTACTACGACGTATTAATAGTTCGTATAGCAACCACGTTGCTGCTGTCTCTTTTTTTTTTTGAAGAAATACACACCTCATCTAGCTGTGAGATTCGAAAATTTCGTCGAAACTCATGTTTCCCTGCGTCTTAAATGCATGACGCACTTCTCTGTGATGATGTAGCAACCGAACTATACTATGTACGCTGCTAGAAGCTGGTTGTACAGCAGCACGCTCGCTCGAAGCATGATGCTCATCACACCACTCTTACTCTTGCCGCAGATCACGCCCTTGAGTTTGATGAGACTGCGCTTCTCGTTTTGCTTTTTGTCGTGGGCGCGTGGGCCTGTGTTCCGAAAAAAAATTAGCGTTGATTTGCAACTCTACTTTTTACCCTACTACGTACTACGTACGTACTGGTATGGATATATACAGCAGTTGACATGTAACATACCAGGTATATATGATATAGCTGCACAAGCCCAATACAAGCGCAGAAATCGGCGCGCTTCGCGCGCCTTATTTTTTTCTTATTGGGCTGCGTCAGGCGAAGGCTGTAGATGGTGATCCATGTTGTGGAATGTACAACCACTCCACAAAAAAAAGAGGTCTGTCTATATAATAGATCGGGTTTAACCCCGTAAGAACTGGTTCCCCCGTTTTTGGGGACAAACTACTTGGAATTAGTATGGGACATTTTTTTCAGTTCTGAATGGGTTAACCAACTTGTTAAGGAATATAGCTTTATGTAAGCGTCAGATGAATTGCTTAATGACTTGAGCTACGTATGAATATATACATACGTAGAGCAGTAATAATGTGGATGAATTATTTTTTGCGAAAAGAGGGACAGGCTACGTATGGTATGACATGTGCAGATAGTCTACATACAATCTACAGCAGTAGTATTAGTAGTACCAGGTACAATATTTACGGGGGGGCCATAGTAAATAGGACCAAATATTGTTGGCAAATATAGGGAAATGTATAGGTTTTTGTGTGTACCGTAGGTCCTATTTACTAGTATTTACTATGGTGTCCCGTGATAGTATTCTAATTCCAGGTGTTTTGTCATCCAAAACACGGGAGGGCAGCGGTCGCGGCGAAGAAAGGGTGAAAAAATAAGAATGACACAAACAAGAACAGAAACAATACTCGTACGTGTACTATTATACTTCCTATACCTAACGAACTGACGCACGTAGTCTGACCGTATTTATGTACCACATGTCGTATGATATTGATGTATAATAAGTACAAGAAGTATAATACTAAACACGTACGAATAATATCCAGGTAGACGCTATTTCTGTACTTCTAGTATTAATACGAGTAGTACATACTCGTATAAATATGTACTGATTGCTGTACTGCGTATTATATCATACCTGGAATATATCATATATACGTACATAATGCTGTTTATTGCAGGTGCACAACGCCACTGCTGCTGCTTCA
>MEHQ01002873.1:0-25616 GCA_008828725.1 Saccharina japonica | reverse complement strand
CCCGACAACCAAAAATGCTGTATCACAACATTTAAAATCCCGATCACTCTGGGTTAAGGAATACCGCCATTCCGAAGACGTTTCAGCGAGAAACAAGTACAGTACGTACTTCTATCGTCGCACGCGTTTCTGTCGTTGTTGTTATTCCCCGCGACGTTACTCGTGCCGGTATCTTCCGGTCCTCTTTTTCGTGTTGCCTCGCCCGTGCAGAAGATATTTCTCTGTTCTTCTTGGTCACGAGTTTTCTTCTAGCAAGGTTGGTGGGGAGGGAGGGGGGAGTATTGCCCAAAACCTATATTATGAATAGACGACTGGGAACGTCCTTCGTCGTCATGATGCGTGCCTTCCCCGTACATACCGTCGTGGTAGGTAGCGAAGGGACGCCCGGGCTTCCTCGCCTTTTCTGTAGGCCTCCAGTGCCTGCTTTTCGCCTCCCCCGTGTTTGTGCTTACTCCATTTTGCATCCCTATTGCCTGTTTCTTGTTCTCTTTCTTTCTTCTTCCGCCTTTTGTTTGTACCTGTTTTTTACTTTTTTTTGTTTCGCCTTCTTAGGTACACTTATATATACCAGGCAGCGTTTTTAGTATTGTTTTGCGTCTTGTACGCGTGTATACGAGTTCTTTCCTCTTGCTATGTATGATTTGATGTTATCTCATTTGATTTGATGCGGTTGTGTGTTTCATTTCATCTCCTTTCGCGTTTCGGTTTTTGTTTTACCTCGTATACGTAACAGTCGCCCCGGTAGTCTTTAAACAAATGGTGGTTAGTTTCAAATGCAAATCCCGAGTTCAAATCCCGTCGTGGTCAGATTTTTTACTTTACAGTACTTGCAAAATAAAACGGGTGGAATAGTTGTTCGGAGCGCCTTCGTAGCGTGGATAGGCGGAATTCGACGCGAGTCGACAAGAGGAGAGACGGCGGCAGTGCTCTCGCGATGAAAATTGAGGGCACGAACCGTGCCAGCAGGAGGGGGGACAAACGAGCCTGATACGAGTAGTACAGTAATAATGTAACTCCGGACCGGAATTAGAAAAGGACGGCGAAGATGATAAATGGGGTGAAAAAAAAGAAGAAATACATACATACGCGTAGTAGGCGGCCCCCTTGGATCAGTTTTCAACCCATGCAAAGTACGTAAGTATGCGTCTGTATGGGTCTGGTGCATACGTGTAAAATGACGTCTTCGTTTACGTATCAGTTATGACTGATGTCATAAGTTGATTTTTTCCATGTTTTGTCTACGTTTTCCTGTGTGAGGTATTCTTCCGCTGCAGCAGTTTTTGTTTTTTAGTCTCTCCTGTGACCACGAGTACATGATTTTGGACAGAATAACAACGACAAAAACACAACAGTACGCGACATAGGGTTACAGCCAGTGTTGGGCACCGAAGCCCCTTTTGGGTTCGGTCGGTCATCCAATAACCGACCGAAGAATGTCTTCGGTTTTCGGTTATGTTTCGGATGTTGGAAGTAAATAGCCGAAACCGAAACCGAGAACTTTCCGGTCGATTATTCGGTCGGATATTTCACATAATAAATTGATTTTTTGCGCCACGTTCTCACCCCCACGGGGAAAACAAAAGTGTTTGTCGAGTGCGCGTTGGCCGACACATCAGCACATTACCATATAACCGTATTACAAGCATTAAAAAGGCGCCCAACCCACACACGTGTGAAAACGGTGTACGTTGTTGTGCCGCTCGGCATGAGTCATTGGCGTACAGCCAGCATGCAAGCAGGCGTAGTATCAATCACGAAAAACCGCATGTAGGAGGACGGCGAGCGGAGCCTGCTTCCCGTTCCCAATACAAAATGGACGAGGGGCTTCCGAAACCAATCAACACTCAACACAGCTCAACACGCAGGAGATAATTGATTGCTCGATGTTCACTTTTTCTCCCGAGGAAGGTCAATGAAATCATCGTCGAGCTTAACCCGGTGCAAAATAGAAAGTCGTGCATTGGAGAACACACTGCTGTGGGCTGTGCTGCTGTGTGTTGGTCTGGTGTTGGTGCTTGGTGCTTGATGCCTTGTGCTTGGTGCTGGTGTGACGGAAATTTCTGTTGCGAGCGGAGTTTATATCGGATTTGACCGCGGAGTAGCGGAAACGATCGGGAACGTCGTTTTCAAGCGATCTAAAAAGTGCACCAAAAAAACAAATCGTTTCCGATCTCAAACTTCCTGAAAAACTTTTCGAAATCGAACAAAATGCGGGAAGATGAAGATATTTGTTTGGGTGCACAAGCTCAAACAACGCGGCCTAGCCGTTTTGGGGGGGGTAGAGCTTATCAGATCTACAATCCGATCACAACTACACTCGCAAAAGCCGTCCGAATTTTAGGCGGGAACACAGTCATTTCTCAGTGTGTTTCGGTTTTCAGGCGAAGGGTATGTTGGTTTCTCCTCACCAACAAGCTCGTAAGGGATACAAAAACTAGACTACATCAGGTACCAGCTGCTCGGTGACGATTCCGGGCTTATTTTTTCCATGCAGTCATTTTGAGGACGTGTTTCGGTGGGAAAAGTGCCGAAAATCAGCTTCGCGCCAAAAAAAATGCGCGAACTCGCCAGCCTTCCCTGCCTTTTCGTGCCCAATCCGGTACGATATACAAAATCGGACTTCGGATTCGGAATCCCCAGCCCAATTATGGTCCACCCTGGAATTTTTGGGCCGTTTCAGATGGAGGGGATGTATACTGTCCTACCCCGCTTTCTTGCGTTTTTAGTATTCCATACATTTAGTCATATAAATACCCAAAGCACACCCCGGACACACAATATGACAAGCGGAGTCGCATCTATATCGGAAGTTGTTGCTCTGGTCAAGTCGCTGAAGCTATAAACGTCCGAGAAGGCCGTATTTCGCCGTATTTCTAAATCAACTCCGGAACACCTCGGAAGGCGCCCTTGGTGCTTGGTGCTGGTGTGGTGAAATTAAGGGGTTTCCATATCGTACAGATACAGCGGCAATACACAGGGCAGGGGATAGGGGACGTAGCAACCGACCGGAAACAACCTAACCGGTTATGTCCGGTCGGTTAGTTTGAAATAACCGAATAACCGGTTAGGAAGTGGCCGATTATCGGTCCCAAAATCCACTCCCAAAGACCTATTAAAAAACGAGAAAATCGGTTCCGGTGCCCAACACTGGTTACTCGTTACCGCAGTAGGTTTGGCGAGACTTGGATTATTATGTAAGACTGGGTGTGTTCCACACTATTTTCATAACAAAATGGTCACGTTCCTATTTACCCCCTTAAACTGTCAGTCTCGAGTTCTTAATTATCAGATTCCTAACATCTGCCGCTGGCTATCGCGTTCTGTTAGTAATAGTCTCCTTGTTGTGTCAGTTGTATCCTGTGTCGGCTACATGCCACAAAATGTCGCCAACACGTATCGTACGAGACTCATGAAATGTATACAATGCGTTGAAATGAGTTGAAATGTGTTGTGATACTGCTGTTGTTCTCCATTTCCATGACGCCTGCATCCATGCCTGCATCATCATGCACACCACCACCCGAACGTTGCAGGGCAGAGTCTATAGTATGAGTATTAATATTATTTAACGCTCACCACTCGCCAACGTCAAGTCAACGGTGGTGGGGTGGTGGGCGTGGATCCAGACCCCACGATTCAAATTGTCATACTGCAATGTCTTCGGACACCATGCATGATGATATGACGATCATGCCACATGTTGCGGACTGAGGACAAACAAACGTTGCAAAGCCGAACTACTGTAACACATTCAGTAGGACTGCCGTACGTAGTCCAACAGAAGATGTTGAAGATATCGTCGATCATACGTATGTATGAGTGAATATATATTCATACGTAATGTGCATCTGTTTGCTCTCGAATACATAACGCCGGCATAACTAAAAATTGTGCATGAATCGGTATGGCCCCAAATAATTGTAGTATTTTGTTGTGTCTCCTTTACCAGGGGTTAGGATTAAGGTTAGGGTTGGTCATCATGTTGGTACCACGCGACCCCCAGCCACAGCCAATAGTACTACTATTGGTTGTAGTATTCATAGTAGCGTCGACTAGGTGGTAAACATATACATACGCTCTCGTGCCTACGTTCTGGCGTCCGAACAAACAAGTACATCCAAATTGTATTATATAACCCTTGCGTACAGCCAGTACGCGATATATGTTAAGAACCGGATAACATGAATTTGATAATCGACGAGCGTTGGGAAGGCTCCACCCTCTGCCCGAAACAAATCAAGGCAAGGACCGTAGTGGGGGGGAGGGAGAGGAGCCTACTTTGTGACCCCGGGTCTGAGTTACGACTATCCATACGTAGGGGGGGAGAGAGACGGAAGTGCGAATATAATACAAGTGTGATGGGAAAGAAAAAAAAAACATTGGTACCCGGTACGTTGTCCATATACGTGTATATACGTATACGTACTGCAGTATATAAACTGCTGTCTATTTGTTTTTTGGATCCCGTAAAAGTAAGAATACATATTATATCATACCAGGTACGAGGTGTACTTTGGTTAGTATCTATCATACGGCTCTGCCGTAAGAAACCCTGGGTTTGGTTCCTATAAGTAAAAGTTTTGTCCCGGAACTGAACTCACGTTCTGAGAGTAGCGTGTCTTCCGACCATATACGTATACACACTACGAGTATACACCTATACACAGCAGTATCATACGAGATGGATGATGAAATGCGTTTTAGAAGAAAACTTGAACGAGTGTGCTGACCAGCCACACACACACGTATAGAGCGCGAAAAAAGAAAAGAAAAACGTACTCGTAGTCGTACATACGTACATATCCCCAGAGAAAATCGTGCCATCGCACGAGATTGGAGCGTGCCACCCCCCCCCCCCTACTCTCTCACACTCGTCCAAGCCATCGCCCTCAATTCTCCAACCTACCATCACCAGTACCAGTACTACTACTACTGAAGTTGTGCTCTACAACACGAACACGCCCGACCTTCGGTAAGTCCACAGCCAATTCCGGCCGGTGCACGATGCACGCAGTAAATGGGGACACTAGTACTACTACTGCTGCTGATGTTGTTGTTGTTGTTGTTGTTGTTGTTGTTGTTGTTGTTGTTATTGTTGTTGTGGGCGATTCGGTGGGTCGGGGTACATAAAGATAGGGTTGCACTGCGCGTGTTCTTCTTTGCCGATGCTGCTCGTACACGGGTGGCATCGAACCGTCTCCACCTCGTCTCCACGCATGAACAAACTGAGAGGAAACCGGTGTGAGGCCTCTTGATTATCATGATTATCGATAGTGCAAAAAGATAACCCATAGAGAAGGTACAGCTGTTTATACGTTTTCTTCTCGTTCTCCGTCCTGTATTTAGCGCCTATTACGTAGTCTCTGTCCCGATGTTGCTCCGTTGGTGCTGCGGTTCCTTTTTGGGCCTTCGTCTTGTGTGTACGGTGTACGAGTATAATTGTCGGTATAAGCGTCGTCTTTCATCATCTAACCTCAAGTTTTGTCTCGGTCGTTGTTCTGATTTTTTTTTATCATTTAACCGGTACGTCTCGGTACGTCGGCGTTTCACTTGCTTCGCGTGTGTATATACAATACAACATACCTGGTGTGTACGTATAATAAGATATACTGCTGCTGTATACCCGTACGTATATATCCCGTAGGCTACTTCTCGACGAGTTTGCCCGGGGGCTGAGATTAACTATGTATCTCTCGTACGTAGGCCGGGGTGACCGGAACATAATCAATCAGTTTTTTTCGACGGCTCACGCTAACAAGGTCAGCATGGAAAAAATCATAGGGGGGTTGAATCCCAGATGGCTGACCGGAGCGCTGTGATCACACTGCGAAGGACGGTTCAAGTGTCTTTTGTTGTTGTTTTCCCTTGGAAAGTAAGACAAACAGTTATTTTCGCTCAAACCGTCCTATGATCACAGCTCTCCGCTTTATTTTGATGATACGTACGTAGAAGTCTGAAACATACTGCTGTTCCGGTCGCTCTCGCTCTAGGATGAAAAGTCCGGACTGACTATCGGTGTGCTATTGCTTTGCTATTTTGGGGTACGGTCGAATTTCAACCAGGGTTAACCGATATATATTTCGCCACGGGAAACAGTACTGTAGTCCAGGTAACATAACCCCCAAACGCGATGCGCCCGTAGAACGTGGGGGCGGTAAGGGGTTCGAGCGTGTTTCCTTTTCGAAACGAGTGTTTTATCAATAGTTTGCCGTGTTGTTATTCTCGTTGTGGACCAGTCCGTGTTGTTAATATCGTTCTGAAACAGCAGTGAGCAGTGCCGTACTACTGTACTGTAGGTAACGGGATGCATACGCACATATACGTAGCGTATATCTGGCATGCCTACGTATCCTCTTACACGTGCGTGTGTAGTTTTGGGAGTTTGTGGGTACAGAGGGTAGATTTGAAGTTCGAGATACGTTTGCCTAATAGCAACTAACCTAATACGAGGCACTGTAGTATATATCCGCCGACTGCTGTACCTGACTGAGGTTTGTTTATCGATCAGATAAATATCAAATCAAGTGTATGTGACCCCACCCCCTCGGTGAAAGCAGGGAAAACAGTGCGGATAATATTCATGTCTACCAATATCACCTTCATGCCCTCCTCGCTACTGCGTAGATCCGTACACCAACGATGGCACCGTACTTCTGTAGCTTGCAACTGTCGTGAATAAATCAATTATATGGTAGACAGAGCTAAGATAGCGTTCATCGAAACTCGTAAACTTAATAACCAAGCGTTGATGTCAAGCAGGGATAGCTGTTTATGAAATAGTTTAATTCTTGTGTACGACGTCGTCACTATGTCCGTGTTACGCATTGTTAATTTCTGCTTGGCATGGCGTTCCCAACATCTCGTCATGCTTGTCCCGCTAGTTTTCTTCCCCGATTTCCGAATATATCTACTACATTATATAGTAGTGCAAGTATCCACCAACCCCTATATGTACAGTAGTAACCACCCCTCCCCCTTCACACATCAATATCATGATATAACGGTTATTTCCCCTATTCCGTAGCCTAATAAACTTGCAAGCACCTCTATAGCAGGTAAATGTGATGTGCAATGCATATATCTGCTGCCTATTTTGAGTTTTTCGTTCAACATTTCACTCGGACTGCAGGAATAGTTCGTTGTTGCTTCTCTGCTCTGACGTTACGCAGGCACACATACATGTTCTCCGAAATGGTATTATCGCTCAGTAAGCCTCGACCGTCACGCAGCCATTCGTGACACCATAAACTTTGCATCAACAAGATAGAATACCATATCACCAAGATAGGGCCTGTCTCGATTAGGTGGCGCATCTAAACGCCTGAACCTTGTGTGAAGCCGGCCGTGTCGAATTAGAAGCTCGCTGTTTAGCATTGATGCCCCTCCCACAGACAACTGCCATCACACGAATATGGCATAATAATGCGTCAGCGTGGGCAGTTTTTGATGGGCCGTAGCGTAGGCGATCAGGTGATCGGTACTCTGTTGCAGATAAAAACCACATACTAAGTATTTGCGGGAAGCTTCAAGACTAACAAATACTTAAGTACAGTCCATGCTTGGAACGTGTTGTACTAGGATAAATGTGCCCTGGCATGCGCTTGAGAGAGGCTAGTCGCGATCGCCTACAGTGTGCCAACCAGAAACCGTAGTCAGACTCCCGGAAAGCTAACGTTTTAGAGTATGCTTGCGCCCCGACGTCAGCAGCCATCATGAAGACATCAAGTGCATCGCGAGTACCTCTCCTGCTCTTGGTGGTCTGGGGATCTTTTGTGGCGGACGCAGCCAGAGACAGGATAACGGTCAGGAGTTTCAGGACGAACTACAGAATCGACCGGTGGGACGACGGACGATCGGAGCCCTACCGAGTGATCTTCAGAAAGTCCGGCATCAAGTCGATATACACTTTCCAAGAATCGGGAAGTTTGAAGACTCTCACTGTCGGTGACACGCAGTACACATTCTCCCCTTCCAGCGAAATAGGCGATGGCCCGCCGGAGGTGCGGGAGTCATCCACGGCATCGAGGATGCTTGTTGCGTCTGAAGAAGAAGGAGACGTAGAGGATGTGCACTCCGACCGCCGCCGTCTTTATGACTGCGCAGACTGTGAGGAGACGTGGGACAACCTGTGCGGTGTGGGCATCGTGGACGTTTGCTCCTGGGTACCGTTTCTCCCTAATGTGTTCGATGAGGATGCGCAATTTTCTTTGACGACAATGTGCAGTGCGATGGGAGCAGCGTGCGAAGCTTCCGCGTTCGACACTTGCGAAGGGCAATGTATCGAAGGTGAGAAATTATGCATGTGACGCCTTAGTCGAGATAGAGGATGCAGCCACTCGAGGAAGCCATGCGTAGACGTCGGCTGTTACACTATACAGGAGGCATGCACAAGAACCCATGAAAGAAATCCCCAAAACCAGTAACACTGACTCTACCCCCCCCGACCTTGGTACCGCGACGTACGCTCTTGCGTAACCATTGCTTTTTCCTTAAAGGGACTTCTCCTGAGTCAACTCCGGCTCCGACCCCCGAACCCGTTGAAGAGCCTGAACCAACTACAGCGCCAACAGATGCTGAAACACCAGGAGAAACAGGTGATTGACGGACATTGCCATGTGAACGTACCTCACGTTTCCCTTACTGTAAATATGCAAGCATGCCCCTCCTTCATCCGCAGGGGTACGTAGATATTCACGGATGACGTTCCTAACAGACAGTGAAACACTCCGCAAACGCGTGTAGATGTATCAATCGGGCGCGATAAACTTTTCGTGGTCGACTTTCCAATCACTCACCCCTCACCCCCCACACCCCGTCAAACCACCTTTCCTTTCGTACCTGCAGGAGCATGCAGCCCTAACCCTTGCCAGAACGGAGGGTCGTGCTCCATTGACCCCGCCGGCGGACACATGTGCAACTGCGCATCGGGCTTCGGAGGCATTGCTTGCCAGACCGACACATCATGTGAGTGCCACCGGTCCAAAATACCCAGCTGACATGAATATTGATTGAGAGTAGTCTAATTTTGAAGGACGTGGTGTCTGATTTTCAATACCATACCTACTCCACAAATACGAGGACAACATGAAACCATCATCAGCGAGTACGACTGTTAACCGGGCCCCTCCTGATTGAAACATGCTGTTGCGCGCCTCGCAGCCTTGGACCCCTTCTACATCGAGCTCGACTTCATCGGGACTTGGACGGATGCGCGCAGGGCCGTGTTCCAATCTGCTGCTGACAGGTATAAAGAAAGCTACAAATCAAATGAACAAACCGAAAGTAAGAAGTCCATGTGCACCTTACGATAATCAATAGCGGGAGTCCTCGTGATGATCGTTTGCTTCCGAGTACGTCCGGGTAGAAGCCTTTTTGTCACATCCATATATGATGTATCTATTGCCACAAGCAACGTCAGTCGTGATGTAAGCGTTTAGTTACACAGTGCCGTGTTTTCCGCCTTGACGATAAACTAAGGTTATCATCGCAATGTATTGCACAATGTTGTCTTAAGTGTATACTGATCGCGTCGCCTCGTTTGACCACACGAATATCAACGGTTTGTGCAGGTGGTCCGAGATTATTACCCACGTGCCTTGCGGAGGTTCGTCCGCAAACCCTGCTGGCCGTCTCCTGATCAGCTCCACGTTGGAGGGCATCGACGGTGTCGGAGGAGTTCTTGGCTCCGCTGGTCCGACCAATGTTTGGAATTCGTGCCTAACCGTGAGCTTCGAAGGGGCAATGACGTTCGACATCGACGACATCGCCAGCCTGGAGAACCAAGGCACCTTCGAAGGAGTCATCCTGCACGAAATGGGACACGTCATCGGCGTCGGGTGAGCAGATCTAGTCATATATGATGCAATATCAAGCATCTTCAACAGTGTATTTTGTTTCCAGTTACACTACAGTAGGCGTTGACCACACTTGTTCAATCGATGGGCCTGAGAGATCCCGTGAAACATAAATACAATGCCGTCGAGATGAGTTTTTCGATAGAGTGCTTGAAATGTTCTTAGATGAGCGCGTCCGACTATGTCTCCTACGAGAACGTCATTGATCTTGACGACGTAAACTGGAGACCGGCGTTGCCCTGGCGCAGAGCCCTCGAGTATGGACTACATTATTGGTGTACCAGGTATGATACAATGCTGGGTCTGCCATGCACATAAATTTGGCATAACAAGTATAAAGCGAACAAGAGCTTTGCTTTATTAGTACCTTTTCCAGTGACTTAAACTGTAGTCTATCGATCACACGTTTCAGCACCATAGCAGCGTCCCGGCTGAACTGATTTGTAATGTGGCGCCTTTGAGCACAACTTGTGGCGTTATTGAGATGCTCGGCCGCATTATGCAAACCGCTGAATAGGAAACTATGTTTGTGTTGACTGAGTTTTTCGAGGGATATACGGGGTTCCAATTGTTTGGCAGGCGGTGTTTATTGCATTTAACGGTGAGGTCTGTGAGTGGGAACGTATGGTCCATGTTGTACGCGGCACAGCACCCGACCTAACGGCTTTGCCTGTGCCATCACCTATTTGTATAGCCCATTTATACATGCGACGTTTATCGTGTGACTTGGAACAGAACGCTGTGGGGAGACGGCTTAGGCGAATGCACTACGTGCCGCACCACCGGAAACCCTGCTTGGACGTGCCCCGCCGCCGCCAGCACCTACGCCGATATTGGCGGTTCGGATTCTGACATCGTCGAGTTGGACGGGGGAAGCGGTAAGCGACAACGTGTATAAGTACAATCTCGAAGTAGATCACTAGGCGATACAGTGGCGCGCCTATGTAGATACAAACTTGGCGCGAAGGTATTCTTATAAGTACTACGAAGAGGAATCTCTACGAAATCCAATGTAATTACGGACACGTTCATGTCTTGAAAGCTGGCGGGGACCAACGTACTCTAGTTGTCCAACTGTCAATGTGTCGGGTCGCAAAGAGAGTCGCACCTCTCTCGTCACATACTCTGAGCGAGCATTACGAACATATCGGAAGCACCTAACCAAATACATCGGTGCTCCTCTTCGTCGCAGGAACGAGCTGCGGACACCTGGACGAAGGCATTTTCGACGATGAGTTGATGACCGGATACGTCAACAACGTGAGACGGTGCCCCTGCTCGAGGCCTTTAATACACCGGGATGCCCTCTTTTCATGTTTTCACAACTTGACTGCCGCACAGCCTGTGACCATGAATGAGGGTTGATGTCTAATAGAAATAGCGTGATAAATAACACACCAATATCTGTTGGTGATTGTAACGAATATCTTGGTATAGTCGTGGGCTTACAGCAGTACGCTTAAACATTGGTGGGACATTGTGCGATCAGGTCCGTGTAGGTGTCTACATTCATGGAAAATCTGTTTAGGGGAGATGGTCGAGATAACGGTATCTCCCTTGCCATTTATACCGACTTATTATGCAGGACATGTTCCTGTCGAAGATGACTGCGTCAATTCTCGACGACCTCAACTACATCGTCGACCCAAGCGCGGTGAGTCCCGAGACAGCGTTTGACGGCATCGCCGTAGACACTTCACAGTATTGACGCAGACGCCCAACAGTGTTTGTGATACACGAAGTATCAGATAGCTGATACTCAAAGAGTCTCCGACACATATCAAACATCTCGCAGCTGGCCGTAGCCTCGTCACCAACACGCACAGTTGAACAAACCTAGGACTAACCATGCATTCAGCGTAAAAGCCGCGATCAGCACGTATACGTGATCTGAACCACATATCCGGGACGTTGACGTCGCCAACTTGCACGTGTATGTATATTGTTCGTATTCGCTCAATTATCGGACGAACGTGCACGACATCAAGCAAAACCCAGTCCCACGGGTTGCTTACTTTCTCCCCGCGCGCACTACACACGTTATCGTCCGCTTTGTCGTTTCTCCCTCGCTTCAGGTGGACCCATACATCCTCCCCTCTGCCCGCGGTAAGTCTCGTTGTACATAGCTCCAGTTACGTATTCGTGCCTATACGTTTGAAGAAGGCCTTTTGAATATCTGCGTGAAGTTCACGAGGAAATTTTAACTGATCCAGTTTCGATCCTTTGTCACGGGGACCTGGCGGCTATCACTTAGTACCCGGTCCATCGGAGTCATTCCTTATAGAGAGTGCCATGTTCTGCCGCGTAGCAAACGTAGGATTTTGCCGGGGTCGAGTAGCCCGATATATTGTGGCAAGTTTAACGTGGATGCAGGCTTAGGGTGAAGGTTTTAGGTATCAAGTCTCGTCTTGGGTCCATATGTTATGAGGAAGCTTGGGCCACAGATGTACGAAAGGAGCTAAATAACACGGGAAACCACCTCTCCGTGTTGAACGCCATGGTATCCCGTAGACACATTGCCTCATATTATCCGTCCTCTCAACATCTGTCTACTTTTTGTGTCGTACATGTACCGTTACGTTTCAGGCTCTTCGATCAGGGCGGAGTCGGGGCAATCGATAGCTATCAACGACACCGCGGTGGATGCAATCATCCTTGCTGTCGACGGCGATGGAAAAGTTGTCGATGAAATTATCGGCGTCAAGATGGAGTTTTAATGGAGGTCGACAAACATCAGGGCTGTTCTCCAAGCAAATTGAGCAGTGATGTGGCAGGCGTTGAGCTACTCAAACACCTTTGTGCCCCAGCGTTTGAAATTGGTGTACTGTAGTCCGTCGACGGAGAAACTACTCAACATATATGGACCTGATCGAGAGTTTGCACGTTTTTATAGGCGCCTAGTCGAGGGGGTTGGGTACTATTAATAGTCTTGGCCTACACGTTGAGTGGAGTATAGAGATCGTCACGCGAGGTGCCTCACGGACACAATAGGTGCTATCCTTACGGTAGCACGAGTTCCGTCTGAACTCGTTAAGGGGCAACGTCAATAGTCCCGGTGTGGTGGTCTTACCACGACGTTGCGAGTCGCAGTGTGTGTGCAAGGCGTATCGTTCGTTATACGTAGGGGCTAGAGAAAGTAGTTGACAGCTTGTAGCGAGATGAGCAAAGTCGAGTTTCGTCTGCGTGTTAGTGGGTTACGGGATAATCCCCGATACATACTAAACGTATGTTGCGTACGGTGGTACTGCACTCTAGCACTTAGGTGTTCACTGCACGGTGCCGATTGAAGCGGGCGGAAGAGGGTTCGCGACAAGACAAGATGGGTTGTTGAGGAGGTTACCTTGGTTGTCGTTTCACCCGAACCAGTTGGGGTATTGATGTCGTAGTGTGATGATTAATGATCGATTGATATAGTGCACCACGTTGTACGGCGTTTTTCCCGCAATGAAAATACTGTAGTTGGTAAGATGTTCGAGTTAGACGGGGTTTGTACTACTACTGTCGAGACGAAGCTGAAGCGAGTCTAGTATATAGAGCCGTCAACAAGACACTATGTTTATTGCATGTACGGTGATATGTCGATTCCCTAGGGTAAACTTTGTTTATATGGCCTTCTTTGTTTGGCATGTGGTTGTGATGGGGGGCATGTTTGTTTGGTTGTGGTTGTGGAGGGGAACTATGGATTTGGTTGAGATCGGCTGGGGTTGGTGTTGAGGTATCACATCCACTATGGATAAATGTGGCAAGTCGAGTTGCGATAGGGCCAACAGTGTTCACTGATGGCTGCAGTCTGAAGGCCGTAGCGAGTGTAGGTCGTCTGCGGTGTTTTTCTTTGTAGACCTTCAACTAGTTTTTTGACTCGCAACGTATGGCCGACATAGAGTGAAAAAGCACCGAGAATGGCGTACCGAGTGAATAATAATTAAACGTGGAAGCCACTATATACAACACCTGTCTCTGTGGGCGAAAATATGTAGCCTGATGAACAGCGATGATGATCCCGGGCTGCTGCTGGGTGTAGGCGTGTGTATACGTATGCCAGAGCAATCAAATATGTTCACGCTACCACTGTTGGCTAACCCCCGTAACCAAACGGAAAAATTAATACTGTTTGAGATCCCTCTTCGACGAATCAGGTAATAGACATAGCTGTGCATTTAATTTAGCACGGGCAAAGCCAAAACCTGCTTGTCATGTTTCTCTCGTACCGCGTTCTTATCAAGCACGAAAACGATAGGCGGCACTCCCCTCTGCAAACGTATGACCAGGGTGTTTTTGTATGCTGTACCACAACCAGCGAACGTTCGCCTAACGGAGACCGATCACGACCAGCTTTCAACTCATAGTCCAGCCACGCATACTATACACGAGTACAACGGTACGCACACACTGACCCAGACGTAAGCATATCACAACGCCAGCGCAGGGACGACCCATAGCCATGTTTGTGACGTCGAGAGAAAGTTCCAACAACTGCTGTTGTTTCCCTGGGCATCAACGTCTTCGATGCTTACGGATGCCGCTTTCCGATCGCGTAATTCCGGTGGCCTGAACAACGAAGGATGCTAGCCGTTGTGACACAGGTGTTACCGGAATCGTCTCCCCCCCGGTGTTGCCACCGCTCTTGCCACATAGTCGGTCTGTTCAAGAACGAGTAAACAGACCCCTCCCCCTGATCACAACGTCGAGATCTAACCACATTTCGAGAACACGTTATTGCCAAGCGGAAAAGTATCGCCCATTAGCATAATATTCGTTGAGGGGACGCGGTGTTCAGCTTGTCTACGTGTCATTACGTATGGTTCGTGCCGACGGTGTCCCAAAGTAGACCCTGTCCACCCGGGCAACACTCAGCATAGCGCACCATATACGCCGCCACGTCGGTCGTTAGTACGGGTGATATTTCCAACAAGCCTAGGATTGTCGGCCTCATGGTTGTTAAAAATTGTCACACCCTCCGAAGCAGTGTCGCGTATTTAGAGGCGAACCACACACATACTTACAGCCTGGGTCCGTGAGATTTGTATAACTCCAACATGAAGATCACAAGAGGCCTGTGTTGATCATCAATGGAATTATAGCAGAACGCTTACAGGTTTTAAGCTTATCGAGAGAGTGATCAACTGTGTCGACCCGGCCTGCTTTTACGGCTATTCAGGGTGGTTTAATGTGATGGTATCACGAAGCTACGAGAAGATGCAATAGGTGTTATTCCGTGTAGGTAGACAAACACGTACGAATATGAGATCACGTGACTTGCTAGTAACGGCAATTCCTCCGTGTATTGTACATTTATGAAGATATATAGATAGTGGGATCAGCCTGGTACTTGGCTGAGCCCTACCTGCGGACGAGAGAGAAAAATCCCTCTGTACATGTGCTTCATCGATCTGCAGAAAGCGTACGACTCTGTCGACCGGGAGCTGCTGTGGCAGGTACTTACACGCGTTGGCATACCAACCAAGATGCTTACAATAATCCGCCAGTTCCACGACGGCATGCGTGCTTGCGTACGCACAGATGATGGTGAGCACTCTGATTGGTTTAATGTCACGCAGGGGCTACGACAAGGCTGCGTGCTGTCGCCACTGCTGTTCAACGTGTTCTTCGCTGCTGTGATACACGTTGTTCTCGTACGCTTCAGCGAAGACGAAGACATCATGAGGGATTTGGTTCACCTCAAGGAGGATGTAGTGGTTGGAAAAGAGGTACCATTGGCATGCGTGCGAAGGGCTGTATGGGGTATGCTGTACGCCGATGATGCAGGAATTGTCTCAAAGTCTGCGGAGAGTCTCGCAAAAATGATGACAGTCATCGTGACTGTCTTCGAAGCAGCAGGCCTCACGGTGTCAGAAAAGAAAACGGAAACGATGATCTTACGAACACGGGACCAGACACCCCCTCCTCCGCCGCTCATTCTCGAAGCAGCTGGTCAGAGGTATAGACAGACGAGCAAGTTCTTGTACCTCGGCGGCATTATCCACGAAGACGCTGACCTCTCACTCGAAATTGAACGACGGATCCGTCTCATGTGGGCGTGCTTCAAACGGTTCGGACCAGAGTTGTACGACATGAAGACGGCTCGACTTAGTCTGAAAATCCGCATGTTGAAGGCCGAGGTGATTGAGACCCTGCTGTACGGATGTATGACGTGGACCCTCGGTGCACAACACTTCGCCAGGCTCCGATCGGCACACCACCAAATCCTCCTGCGTGTCATTGGCTTCCAACGTCGGCAGCGTGGCGACTATAGGACCCTCTCGTACGCAAAGGCTCTCAAGCAGACACGATGCGAGAGCATCGAAACGACAATCCGTAAACGGCGTCTGTTCTTTGCGGGAGCCGTGGCACGGCAACCCAAGGGGCGACTACCCAGTCGGATTATGTTCGGGACCATGACGGGTGGGGAGGGACGCAGACCGGGCGGACAACCAAAGTCCTGGCAGAAATGCCTTGCTGAAGACCTCAAGGTGTTTCAAGCCTCCAAGGGGTCCACGGCACAGGTCTCGTTGGTGTTTGGAGTAGAGACCGCAGTGTGGACCGTTGCAGCAACTAAAGTGGGCAAGTGGCACAGGGGGGTCCTCGAAGCGGCTGAACAGTTCACGATCCGGTGGCACAAGGTAGAGGCGGAACTGAGTAGACAGCGCCACGCATCCGTTGCGGGGGGTGCAAAAGGGAATGGGAAGGGGGGGGGCAACAGTCGTACGGACACCGGGGCTGATGAGAGCAGGAGGGAAACAGCCGACAGGATAGCAAGGTACCAGGCTGACTAGTACGTCCCACCTAGACTACCCGTGCCGCGCACCTCTGTAGCCGCTTCGAACGCGGCACTGTTTCTGGTGGTCTTTCTTTCCCTTTGTTTGTTTGTTTGTTTGTTTGATTTTTTTCTTATTTTTCTTTTTTTCATTTTTCTTTTTGCTTGTTGTATTGCCTGTTGTTGCTTCTCAAGGGGGGCACGACAGCGATGCTACAACCCCTCGCATCATTTGCTTCGTTTACTTTGTTTCACTTATTTATGTTACCGTGATCGCTTTTGCCTTTGTTTCTCCGCCTTCCGTATTTTTCCTAGGACTTTCTTTGGTGGCTTAGCTACGTACGTATTCATTTTGTTTTTGTCATTCCCCGTTCTCTTTCCGGGACTCTCGTGTGTTACACGAGAACGAAACGGAATTGAGTTGGAAGTGCCACGTACCCGTTGTATGGGTGGCGCCCAAGGGAAGGGAGACGGAGGGTGGGGGGGGTCATAGGGAAACCAGGACGGACGAAAGCAGGAAAGAGACGGCAAACAGAGTAGGTGCCAGACCGACTAGCTGGTAGAACCTGCCTGTACTACGGGCACAAACCTGCCTCGGCTGGCCTTTGGTGTGCTCCGGCTGGCTGTCCTATCCTGTCGTTCTCAGTCTTGCTCTGTTGGCGCTGTTTCGGTTCGTTTCATTTTCTTTCATTTCATTTGGTTTTTTATTGGAGGTCGCATCTCCTCTGGGAGAAGCACGACACTTTTTTTTTTTTTTTGTCATGCTTTTTATTTGGTTGCTTGATTATTGATTTGCTTCAGTATATTTACTTTTTATTATTTTTTCTTTTCGCTTTTTTCTTTTCTCTTTTTTTTTCTCTTGCATGCACCTGGATTGCTAGCAGGGTAGGTCTTGCCTGTCGTATATGGCGTTGCATTGTCTGCTCTGCTTACTGCACTGAGTGTAGTATCTCTGTGTCGTAGTTTTGTGACCACAGAACTGGTACCTTTTTAGGATGAAGAATCGGCACGGACACTGGGTGTGCTGGATGTCGACGGGTAGAAAGGAAGGTTTAATGTGAAGAACACACACACACACTGCGTTCTCGTATCCTATCAAGGTCTACCATGAGATAAGCAACACGAAGAACTTTACCGTGGACAAGCGTGCTCTGGCCAGCATCAACATCCCTGTGTCCCCTGATATGGGCCTTCTTTTACGTATTACTACAGTATGTATAACACGAAAACTATTGAAACAAAGAAATACACTTCGGGCGGTTTCTGGTTAAGGAGGCTTTACTAGGTCATTCATGAAACGTTTCAGCCAAAAAACGGTATACCTATACCTCTATCGTAGCACGCGTCCAGAGTAGAAATGAGATGGCAGGACATGTGGCATGCGGTACCCGGATCTGTTTAGTAGCAGAGACGAGAACGCATGTTACAATACATTATCGCCTGCTTGCTTGGATCGTGTCAGCAAGGCGGTTACAAAATGTTTAAAGTGTTGCGTATAAATTCGCAGGCGTTATTACGGAATTTTGCCTCGTGCGGGAGGAGAGCTCGAGCACTCCGCTCTCTCTACGCTCTCCTCATCTCTCGCTTTGTCCTCTAAGGCGCTGACTTTAAACCATCTCATCACACTGAGGGGCAGTCAGGGCTTCCAGATTTGAAAACATCGAACACACTAGTGGTAGCAAAAGCTTGAAGTTATCAGGTCTGGAATATAATGGCAGGGTTCAGCCCAAGAGAAGCAAGACCTTCCCAATAATGAGGTTCAACAGCTGAGCAGTGAGTTCCAACTGTTGGTCGAGCAGGGTCGAGCGTCGATGATGCTTGCCATGAGGGGAATGATGGCCGAGTTCATGACAAACAAAGGCCGATCTGAATCCAGCAGTGATGGAAGCAGTGCTGCTGGATGGAAAGACCCACTAGGGGCTGAACCCTCTTCTGTACGAGAAACTTCTGCTGCTACTGTAGGCGTAGCAGGTGATACAGCAGCACGATGATAGACAACTTTGCGTGGGGATGCCTCACGCAATCTCGGAGCGACGGGACGCAGAGGGGCTGCTGCTCCAGTCTAGGTGGGCCCAGCCAGGGGCCAGCAAGGCCAGCCATACCAGTCAATGAGGGCTCGCGAACGGGATGCATTCCCAGGTGGTGAGTTGGGTGGTGGTTTTGATCTACCCATCTTGCACCATTTTGCCTACAAGCACTACGCTGCACAATCCTTTAGTGTGGCCTGAAACCCGATTTTACCTTTTGGACAAAGGGCGCTCGTTATTAGGCAAAAGGAGAAGAGTTATTGTCTGCTTTCGTGTCGGATCCACCACAGTACATTCCCGTAGGGGAATTAGACACAGAAAACTCGGTACTTGTGGCAAGGGGGTATGCCCGCAAAAGTGTCACACACATTCACTGGCGTGAAATTTCCTGTCAACAGTTCTCAAGGGCAAGATCGATAAGAGTATACTGCACAGGTGCACATCGCCGAAGTAAGCATGAGTCGCTCTCCTTGCGTTGTACGGCCCTCATACTATGGAGGCCAACTCCGACCTATCTTGACGACTTCAAAGTTTTAATATAGCGCCGGTGAGTAACCCCCCAGATGAGATGGGTTGGACCGAAGACCTTGCCGCTGAAATGGGTACAGCAGGTCTGAAACTCGACGACCACATGCTGTACAGCATCTTCATCGACGCGCGGGCCGGCCGAGTACGAGGTTGAGGCACGGAACCTGGCCGCGATGACGTCATCAAGGCTGTTTGAGAACAGCACCGTCGACTTTCTGGAAACAGGAGAAAGGGTCGAACGCTAGCCATGCTGGCCAAGCTATGTATGCCGGCGGTGGCGTTGGCGGCGGCGGCGGTGGTGGCCGGGAGAAAGGCGGCGGCGGCGGACGACGTGGAAATGGCGGAGGCGGAGGCCAAGAAGAAGGCGGAAAGCACAGGGAGCACGGAAGAGGCACGATGGCTGCCGGCGGCGATAGCAGCAGCGCCGAAGTCACTGAGGGTTGTACCCCCTATGTGAGGTGCTACAGGTGTGGCGAAAAGGGCCATATCAGCCGCGATTGTACGCTGAAAGGATGCATCCGATGCAGAGGACAGGAGCACGCTGCCGATGTTTGCTCCGCGTCTAAGGAGGATTGATGCAGCCGATGTAACAGACTGGGGGACGCTGCAGATTTCTTCAACGCTGGCGGCATCGACCGAGGTTTGGGCGACAGACGGCCACAGGGATTGTACGGGCCAGTTCTCAGCTTTCAAGGTCGAAGAGACAGGCGAGTGTAGTGACCGTTTGGGCAAAATGGAGGAAGGAGCATCGGCTTGGCAGGTAGGAGGTGAGGCTTTGATTGGTGATAGTGGAGCGTCTACTCACATGACGCCCTCGGCATATTGCATGATCAACTACAGAGAATGCAACTTGGAACGGAGCATCGATGGTGGTTCAACTCGCTCGGTCGAAGGATACGGTGATGTTCGCTTTGTTTTCGGTCCAGAAACGGTTTCGTGCAAGTGCTGCTAATTTACGTTGCGCACGCGCCAGACCTCCACTATCACCTATTTTCTCTGCCCCCTTTTGCAGAAAACGGCCACACTTTTGAAGGGCGCCCCACGGGGATTGTTGTCCGGCTCAAGTCAGAGCGTTCGATCGTGTTTCCGTTGAGACGGACTCTGCACAGCTGTTACAGTTACCGGGTCGACAGCAGTAGTGGGGAAAATTATTGTACTGTACTCGCCCCACGGCAGCAGCCCGATAAGCCCGTCATCGACATCAATTACTACCACTGCGCGGCTGGACACTCCCACGAGGTTATACCCCGAAATATCACGGATCAGCAAGGAATTTCCCTCGAGAGAAACCTGTTGGAATGTAGGGGGTGCTCCATGGTGAAGGGGGTTCGCAAGGGCATCAAGTAGTCCACCCACACACGAGCAGGTAAGAAGCTCGGGAGGTTGTTTATGGAGTTGAGTGTTCCCAAGGTGGTAGAGTCTCTGGGCAAGAAGCGGTATAATATCATTGTGTGCGATAACCTTTAACGGCATTGGTGGTTGTAATTTTTACAGCACAAATCGGACGCCGCGGAATTGTTCGAGGAATTTCTCGCGGATATTCGCGCAGACAATGTCCTGTCGAAAGTGGTCATTTTCCGATCAGACCGTGGTGGTGAATTCTGTCGGGGGAAGCTTGGAGACCCGTGTAGGTCACGAGGGATCAAGCAGGACCCCACGACAGCAGACAGTCCCCAGTTCAATGGGTAGCAGAGCGCGCTCTGGAGGCTTGATCGAGCCGGACGCAATGGCGCGCCAACTCCAGGCTCGCGAGCTGTATCCTGGCGCGCAACTACCAGCAACTGAGTCATTGTGGGCTGAAGCGTCGCACTCTTTGGACCGTACAGCAATAACCGCTAGCTCCGAGAGCGAGCCGCCATACGAAATGTGGTATGGTAACAACCCCCCGGTTGTGCTTCTACCATTCCTCAAGCCTGGCTACTGCAAGGTGAAGAGGGAAAAAGTACCAGGCGAAAGCACAGGGGTGTCTTACCTTGGACCTGCACCCAACTACCCCTGAGACTCTGTACGAGTGCTGACTAGAAACCGTACCGTTCTGATCACGAGCCAAATAACCTGGCACCTCGTGTCGCTTGCACCACCTATACCTGCCCAGAGGAATGACTCCCTTTCTATGGAAGCGAGGGGATCCGAGGCAGACGACGACAGCACGTCGGATCGAGGTGGTGGGGGGGTGGTTGATCAGCTTGACGACGGTCTGGCTCGCCTGAACGACCTCGGGTTAACGTGGGGGGTTGGTCTGGACGTGTGTTTGCAGGAGCGCGCCTAGCAGGCACCTGCCGCTGGCGATGCCGGCGACCCGACAGCAGCACCGATAGGTTCGTCTCAAGGGGGCGCGGTGGACGCCTCCTCGGCCCCGGTAGGGAGGGCCAAAACAGCCGAGACGATGGAGGGGACACGGTGGACGCCTCCTCGGCCCCGGTAGGGAGAGTCCAAACAGCCTAGACGATGGTTTCGTCTCAAGGGGGCGCGGTGGACGCCTCCTCGGTCCCGGTAGGGAGGGACGAAAGCGACCCAGGCGAATCGTGAGCCGCCAACACCGACAAAGGGAACGGTCAGGACCCACCCGTGGCGGAGGAAGCCCACAAACTCAGAAGCTGGGGACGGCTCCTTACGACAGTAAGGGGCCGGACCCGGGATCAGAGCCGACGCTTGGAGGGCGAGCCTGCTGGACACCAGTCAAGGATGAAGCCTGAGGTCGCAGGCGCGGTATAACTGCTGACGGGTGCTACGATAGAGGTAGAAAGTTTTGGCTGAAACATTTTCTGAGTAGCGGGGCCCCCTTAACCCAGATTCGTCGGATTTCTATTGTACTGCTGTGCTGCAATGTGTTCTGCTGTATTGTTAGGCCACCGTATGTTCATCGAGTAGCACTTTTGTTTACTTCTTAACAATCAGTTTTTGACTACTGCAGGTATAGAGGCATACCGCTCCTAAAGCGACCACCCTCAGAAGGCTTACACATGGTGTGCACACCTCTTTCGTAGCATGCATCGGCTTGCGCAAGCGTAAGCGAGTGGATGCATCGGACATATATTCGCGGGCGTCATTATGGAATTTTGTCACGTGCGGGAGGAGAGCTCGAGCACTCCGCCTTCTCTCCCTCCCGCTCTGTTATCTAACGCGACGACCTTTCATCAGACTGCGGGGCAATCAGGGCATCCAGATTTGGAACCTACGAACACAGCCTTCTGTACGATTACCTATTTCATCTTATTTTTTCTCTACGTCGTATATGAATTTCGTTTTGCCTTGAACGCTTGCTAGAATAATAGAGGTGCACCGTGTTTTCTGTGAGGGTTGTCACCTGAGCTCTATACTCACTCGTACCTCACCTATAAACACTGATGACTTAGAAGGAAAACAATAGTGCTACCCGACGTTTAATCCAACGAAAAATATGTGTTGTATCACAAGATTAAGATTCCGATCACTCTGGGTTAATGTATACCGTCATTCTTAAAAACGTTTCAGCAAAAAAGTGCCGCATATGCTACATCTAGCGTAGCACGCATCCTTGTTTCTCTCGCTGTTCCTTTTTCCAGGGACGCTACGAGTCATGCCGTTATCTTCCTGTCCTCTTTTTGGTGTTGCTTCGCGCGTGCAGCAGTTTTTTCTCTGTTCTTCTTGGTCATTATTTTCTTCTAGCAAGGTTGATGGGGGGAGTGCTATTGCCCAAAACCTATACAGTATTATGAATATACGACTGGAAATGGCCTTCATCGTCATGATGCGTGGCTTCCCAGTGTATACCGTCGTAGTAGCTAGCGAAGGGCCGCCCGGGCTTCCTCGCCTTTTCTGTAGGCCTCCAGTGCCTGCTTTTCGCCTCCCCCTTTCTGTTCTTACTACATTTTGTCTCCCTATTGCCTGTTTCTTGTTCTCTTCCTTTCGTCTTCCGCCTTTTGTTTGTTCTTGTTTTTAGCCCTTTTCGCTTCGCCTTCTTACGTATAATACCAGGCAGCGCTTTTAGTTTTGTTGTCCGTCTTATACGCGATCGTACGAGCCCTTTCCTCTTGCGATGTGTGATTTGATGTGACCTCGTGTGATTCGATGCGGTCGTGTGTTTCATTTTGTCTCCTTCCGCGTTTCGATTTGTTTCACCTCGTATACGTAGCGGTCGCCCCGGTAGTCTATTCAGTGTGGTTATTAATAGTTTCAAATGCGATTCACGAGTACAAATCCCATCGTGGTCAGATTTTGACTGTACAGTACTTGCAAAAAAAGAAAAAGCCAATAATAGTTGCTCGGAGCGCCTTCGTAGCGTTGTTGTTGTTGTTGTTGTCTTCACATTAAAAACCGTGCCGGTCTCTCTACGATCCAGTACCTCCATCTCTCCGTACTAATCCAACACTTGACACGGTCGATTCCCGTGGTCACAGGCTAACTTACCCAAAAAAAGGTATACTGAAATAAAAGTGGAACCCGAAGGGTCCGCAAAGCGATCAAAGCCAGTCAAAAACAGATAGTCTGGAGCCCTCCGCTCCCCTCTACACGCTATGTGAAGGTAAAAATGAAAATGGAAAAGTCAACATCACCAATCGGGGGTACACGCCCCCTGATTCTATCTTGGTGCCCCTATAATGCCGGGGTGTTCCGTGCCGGGTTCACGCCGGTCAGGCAAACAAATCGAGTCCTCCACCCCGATTATAAACGCAGACATGATACGGGGGAAGGGAACTATGGTCCCGTGTGACTGATGTACCCCCGGCCTGCGAGCAGTGTAACTGCAAAAGGTCAAAAACAACGAAGGGAAAAAGACAAAGACAAAGACAAAGAGACAAGTCAAAAGTATAAGAAACACTCAAACCACAAGACCGCAGAGACAACACATTGACACGTTATCCCGAGGGGGTGGTGCAATGGTGGGGCGGTGGGGGGGAGGGGAAAAAAACAAAACAAACAAGCAAACAAACAGTCCAGGAGAGTCAATCCGGCACATATCGCGCCACTCGGTCCGCCATTTCTCGTTGTTTCCTTCCCTCGCCGATTCGCCCTTCTTCCGCACCCCTCCCGTCCCGTTGGTTCTTGGTATCTCTTTATTATTGCTGCGCTCTTTTTCTCGCTTGGTCGCTCGTTTCCGGCTAGCCTCCTCTTCGTCCTTGTCCAGGAGGTCATAAACCTCTCAGCTCCCTGCAGCACTCCCTTGTACCACTGCCTTCCCCCTTCACCTTCGCTGCTTCCGCCCAAACTGAATTCGGGACTCCGAAGACACGTCTCTGGTCGTCCGTAGAGCCGTGCGTAGCTCCGAACGCTTTGAAGTCGTCCTTCAGGCACGTCTGCCAGTTCCGCTCCGGGCACCCCGCGCCCGGGTCCTTCCCCCCCACCAGTCCCCGAACATCAGTCGTTCGGGAGTCGCCGTCTGGCTGCCTTGGCACGCCCCCGCGAACAGCAGGCGCCGCTGTCCGAAAACGTGGTTTGCGTAATCAGTTCACAGGGGGAGGCTTTGACTCATGCATGCATATGACTCATGATGGGAGCCTTGCTCCGGACTCTCGTCCCAAATCCACATGCACGGCACCAAAACACATCGATTGCATTATTCCAGAGCCGTCCCCCCCAGCCTTCCTTGCTGGGCAAGTACACAACACGTTCACGCTCATTCCAAGTTCATGCATTGACTGACCGTTGTACCACGCAGCCTGTGGTCCTTGCTGGTGAGCCATCGTATAGCGCTGTCCCAGCTGATACTCTCCGTGTGTAGTACAGCGCTGAGGGTAACAGTACAACCCATATGGGTGCTAGCACGGAGTTGTGGGCTCCCCCAGCCCACAGCACAACCTTGCGTACAGGCGTTTCATCTCCGGGTTGAATTCACATTGTCCCCGTCGATCACCACGCCCCGCCCTTCTCTGGAAACCCTCGGACCCATGGAAAACCGCTGTAACATCCTCCCCAGCTTGTCGGCCGGACGAGGCCGGTCACGCGATATCCAAAGCGGTGGGTCCGAAATACACTATGCCAACCAAGACTGAGGAGAGAAAACCCGGCCTTTATCCGATAGGAAAAACTCTCCCCAGCACGCACACTCATGCGCCGCCTTACTCACTAACGCGGTGAACAGGACGACCCCTTGCGATCGGGGGCTTCCGGAATGTCTACCGCGCGCCTTCTCTACGGAGCTTCTCCCGTCTCGATCACGAGCGGGAGGCTCCCGCCCTCGTGCAGTGACGTAACACGATAACCAATCAACTTCGCCAAACTCTAAAGTTGCGAGCCTACGCCAAGACCCCCAAAGATAACCCTCTCAAAGCACACCCTGTAACACACGCGCAAAACAAAGGACCCACACATAAACCCCGAATAACACACGCTGAACAAAATAATCCACAGGTGAATCCAGAAGGGTCCTCGACAAATAAAGATCACTCCAAGGAAGATCGTGAAACAGATCACGCATAAAACCAAGGAAGGTCCCCGACGAAACAAATAACCCACGCATAAACCAACAAAAAC
>MEHQ01003729.1:0-15575 GCA_008828725.1 Saccharina japonica | reverse complement strand
GTGTAACTGCAAAAGGTCAAAAGCAACGAAGGGAAAAAGACGAAGACAAAGACAAAGAGACAAGTCAAAAGTACAAGCAAACACTCACACAAACAAGACCGCAGAGACAACACATTGACACGTCATCCCGAGGGGGTGGTGCAATGGTGCGGCGGTGGGGGGGAGGGGGAAAAAGAACAAAACAAACACACATTGCCGAAGGAAATTGCAAACAAAGTAACCGCAGAAGATCAAGTAAAAAAGTGACCGCGAAAAACACACCCCGGGGCTAATGGGCTTATTATGGCCGGGGCTAAAAAATAATGGGCTTATGGCCCTCCAGCCCATAGCCCCGGGGTACCCCTTTGTCCGCTCGACTCTCGTTCTGCGTGTAACAACAGCAGCAGCGTCGCGACAGTTTTTGCACGCCTCGACAGCCTACGAGCACACACCATCGGCCTCGGCCGAGTATCGGCATCAGAGGTGGGGTGTGTGCGACATGCAGAGCACAGCAGCAAGCACCGAGCACATCAGCACGCAAGCCTCCCGGTCGAACCGGCGTGTCCACCCCTTCAGTGATTTCTCAGCCGGAGACTCTCACTCAGGGCTACTATTTCGGGGGACCATAGTATATAGGACGTACGGTACACACAAAAACCTATACATTTCCCTATTTTTACTACTCGTAACAGTTTTTTGGTTCTATCTGCTATCTATGGCCCTCCGTAATACTTCCTGTGGAGGTTCCCCCGCGTCGTTTCGATGGTAACCAACGCGGCACCTCGTCGCAGACAGTAGTAGTTGCTCCGGTAAAATAAACCGTACAAAACAATGTTGACGTCGTTATCGACGTGTCTCGTGCACAACCACGGGAGGGCGGGATCGTCTGTTTTTCCTCACCGCTTCCTACCATATCTCGACGAGCTGTTGTATGGACGCTCTGACGAAGGGAAAATGACAACCTCGTCTTGCTTTTACTGTACAGTCTAACAGGCTTTATCGCACCCTGGGGACGCACTTCTTGCGTCCCCGGGTTTTGCTTCAAAGATTATTGGTGCTGAACGAGGCATATACCAGGTTTGACTGACGCGTGCTACGTTAGAGGCAGCAATTTTCGGCTGAAAAGTTTTCTGATTTTCTGAATGACGGGGCTCCCTTAACCCATACAGAACGGAAAAAAAAAACGTATCCCACACTAATTCCAAGTCGTTTGTCCCCAAATTCGTGAGACCAGTTCTTAAGGGGTTAAGCCAAAATCGTCGGAATTTCATGCTTGTGTCGATTTTTTTTTTTATTGTACACTTAAGGCCATGGGGTTTTGCACACCGCGTACTGCTGTAGCACGTTTACTTTCCTCGCCTTTGCCAGACCTCTTAGTCCCACAAATCGTACCAGATGAAGTACCAGATATATTACGGTTTTTGTGGTGCGCACATTTTTTTTCAGACTGTCCAAAACGCGCGGCGAAGCCGCGCACGGGTCAAGCCTTTAGCCTGGACTAGGGTTGGGGTCAGGGTTGGGTTGGGTCGACGGCTTTCTCGTGATTTGATTTTAAAAAAAACACCGAAAAACACAAAAACACGTAAATCCAGCAAGAAATCATAATATATTTGGTACTTTATCTGGTGCGATTGGTGGGATAAGAGTGGTGAAGGCGCCTCCCAAAATCAATTTTTCGGTGAGGTATGGAGCTCCTCAAGCCTCAAGTGCCCACCCCCGGGAAAAAAAACATGGTGCACCTCTACCCTTAAGATAGCATGCGTCGTACACCAAGAATGGTACCACGAAAAAAAAAAAAAAAATGGAACCAATCGGTCACGTGTCTCAAGAATTTGAGCCTGGCCAAAAAATAAGAGGTTTTAATTACGTGGCGCCGCGTACTGCTGAACCAGGTATACTATGTATACCAGGTATGATACTACTGCTGCTGCTGCTGTACAGAAAAAAAAACGGGTTGAACCAATCGAATCAATCAAATCAATCAATCAATTACTCAATCAATCAATCGAAAAGTCTCTTCTCTCCTCAAAACATCAACAACGCGGCAACACTCACCACAGCTTCAATTTAAGGCTTTTTGGATCTACGTATTTCTTTATAACAACCACCAAGCAAAAGGCCATATGCATTCCGGAGGGAAACACAACAAGCTCGGCCCTCGCCTCTGCTCAAAGCCCGCAGCACCCCCCCCGTCTCTTAATTCTACCGTAATATATTAATACGAAACATCTACCTAAAATCTATCGAATATTTTCTCTACGTAGTACGTAAGCCTTCGGGCTTTTGATTGCTTTGGAGCCTTTTTGCTTCGAAGCCTTTTGCTTTCGAACCTTTTCCTTTCGAGCCTTCCTTTTAGCTTTCAAGCCTCTTTTTAGCTTTCCAATCCTTTTGTACCTTTCAAGCCTTTTTTTTTTAGCTTTTAAGCCTTTTTTAAGCTTTCGAGCCTTTTGCCGTTGGGGCAGGTCTGAGGTCTACAGGTGAAGATGGAACGGAACTGCCCCCATGCCCCCACCTCCATTCACCATTGCGCGACGCTTACTGCCCCCCCCCCNCCCCCCCCCCCCCCCCCTGGTGCAAGCAATGCCTGCTTGGTTAGTGAAAACCCAACGATGTCTGCCTGGTCCGTGAAAGCCCAACGTGCTCCGTCCCGGTATTGTAGGGGTGCGAGGGTCTTTTGTCAAACGACTACGGCCGTGCACGACATGAGGAGCCCCCAAGATCCAAGGCAGGCACTAGGGTCTCTTAGGATCGAGATCGGGCCTCTTGCTTTCTTCGAGCATTCATTTCGGGGCCCGCCTCCGACCCCCCAGACCCCCCCCCCCTCCCCCCTCCGTCTCGAAAGGGATGCGTGGTCAATGGTTAAAAGACTTAAGGCAAGCAACAAATGACCCCCCCCCCCCCCCTCCCCCCCGCCACAACGTATCTCCTTTCCTATCTAGCCTACTCGAGTTCACTCCCCAACTACTGGGTGTGGGCAAAAATGACCCCTGCCGTGGTAAAAATATATGTACAGAGAAAGGGCTTTCGAAAATCGATTGAACGCCCATCAAAAACCGAAAAGAAAAGAAGAAAAGTAAAAAAAAATAACGGGTGGGGGGGGGGGGGGGGGACAAAGAGAAACCAAATGAATGTCGTCACATCGGAAAAAAAAATGAAAAATCATACAAAAATAGTAAAACCGCCGATATCGATAATAATAACACTCCGCAATAGAAGAAATTTCTCGAAAAAAAAAAAAAAAACAATGGTGGGAATCCTCGGAGCATTTATGAGCAGAATTATTAGGTTTCCTCGATCAATTATCGGCGGTCGGTCAGTAACGAACTATAATACTACTAACGTACTACTTCTACTGTAATACCCCGAATAGCGATGACTTCATCGCCGTCAGTGACTGAGGTGACGTCTGATACGTCGACCGATATGTTTGCGGGCCAATCAGAAGCGTTTCTGTCGAGTCGAATGGATCAACCAGAAAACAGCGGCTACAAAACCCCTCTCTCTCTCTCTCTCTTCTCTCTCTCTGTCTCCCTCTCTCTTCTCTCTCTCCCTCTCTCTTCTCTCTCTCCCTCTCTCTTCTCTCTCTCCCTCTCTCTCTCTCCCTTACAGCACTACGAATCTCACAGGAGCCCTCCCCACAAAGAGCTAAGACCTACGAGTATGTATGCAGCCCCTCTCCCTCCCCCCCCCCAAAAAAACAAAACAATAACAATATATCCGCGTGGGTGCAAGCGGTTGGCTCGATCTCTCTTCTAGCAGCCCCGATATTGTTATTTCACAAAAAGCTAGGCTTGCTTTTGATGTGCCAAGTATGGAACCAGCCAGCCAGCCAGCAAGCCAGCCACCCACCCACGTGCTAGTCTAAGACTCTTTTTCGAGGAAGAAGCACGTCTGTCTTGCCTTGCCTTTTATCCCATCTTGCTTAGACTGCTACGGACAGAGCCAGGCAGAGAGCACACGTCTAAAAAAAACAACACCGATACGCGTACACTGTAGTTTAGTACACATACATACGCCATGTCTTACAGCAAGCAAGCCGCGACTTTCGCACGTAGTTACGCAAGCGAGGAAGCAGCAGCAGCAGCAGCAGCAGCAGCAGCAGCAGCAGCAGCAGCAGCAGCAGCAGCAGCAAGAGCAGCAGCAAGAGCAAGCAGCAGCGGCACCAGCAGCAGCAAGAACAAGCAGCAGCGGCACCAGCAGCAGCAAGAGCAAGCAGCAGCAGCAGCAGCAGCAGCAGTGGTACTTTCACTAGTAGTACATCGGCGACGCGCGCCTGACCGCCCTTCACGCCCAATGGAAAAACGCCTTTCACGTGAAGAGACATCAACCCACAACACATGCCCTTCTCCCATGTAGCAGCAGCAGCAGCAGCAGCAGCAGCAGCAAGCAGCGCACTATCAGAAAACCGCCGGGAACACTCCCCCTGACATAAAGCACAGCAGCAGTGCGTATGATACACACACACAAATATACGGCAGCAGTAGACCCTGAATGACGACACTGGTCGACTATTCAGGGATTTTTTCCACCAATCAGAAATTCCCTGGAAACCCCCTTAAAAAAGAAACTTGACCAAATAGGAGAACTGAAAGGGCAGGAAATACCTCTCACACCCACACCCACAACAAACGCCTCCGCTACACCCTCGATGGAAACCCATAACGATAATCACGTACGTGTAAAAAAGAAGGCTATACGTACGTAGCACCAGTACGCTAGAAACTGGGAGACTGCACGCAACAAATGGAACAACTCCAGCCGCCCCTCCTCCCTTGTAAAGAATCGCATGCACTACCAACTAAAAAGGAGTCAGCGACGACGGTATGTCAACGTTTGTCGCGAAATTTCTGCGCGACGGCCTTTCGTCTTATTTGCTTGTAAGCAAGAAGCCCAACATCAGCCGCAGACATAAAAACAAAAACAAAAACCCTCCTTAACTCAACTTTTCGGCCGATTTTTTGTTGTTGTTATATGCAAAAGGCTCTTTCTTTGCTTTCACTTTCAGCGTTTGGGCAAAAAAAAAAAACACGACAAAAAAAAAACATTGGAAATATAGAACACGTGAGTGACGTCACGAACCACCCTTCACATACAGATGGAACTAAAAAAAAGGAGGATACAAATTGTACGTGGACCATTGGTGGTGTGTCTGTCGCATGCGCGCCTCTCCAACATTTTCAAGAAAATTCGCGTCCGCCAGTTCGCCATTCAACCAGTCAACCGTCATAAACGTCAACAGTCATAACGTCAACGGTCAAACCGTCAACCCAACCGCCAGGGGGTCAGCAGTCATAAAGTCAACGGTCAGGACAACGGCGACGACGACTCTTACAAGTGCACACAACAAAAATGAAAACGGACTGATTCATGTATTAGATCATTCAGATGGTGCTACTCGCACCCCCCCCCCACCCACTAGCCGAGCGGCTCTCTGGCTGCCCCCCGCCCCCCGCCCTCCCGCCCTCCCCCCCACCCCAACATCAGCTCTGGAGACAACACGCATCAACCAGTCATCAAAACACACAACAAAACTAAAAATAACGCACAACCAAGCGCATGCACGCATGCACCCGCCTACGCACGCAAGCACGCGCGCGCTTCGCGCGCTGGCTTTTCAGTAGCGTGCAGGCATACGTGCCGCCAGGCGCAGGGCAGGCAGGCAGGCAGGCAGGCAGGCAGGCAGGCAGGCAGGTAGGCAGACAGACGCAGGGACAAAAAAAAAGTGAGGGGGGGGGAAACGGGACCGACCCCGCACCAAAAAAAACGAGGACGGTTACTTCCCTCTCTCTCCAGCAGTATCGCTCACCAGGACTGCACTAAAAATAACGTTCTCGCTTGAAAAGCACCAATCAATCTGGCCGGCAGTATCGCCCACTAGCACTGATGATAACGTTCTCACTTTTAAAAGCACCAATCAATCTGACCGGGAACATAACCCTTGCATTCCGCTCTCATGTGAATAGCAAACGGTGCTTATCTATATAACCGGCCATATGGATACCTTATTTCCCTGAAATCGAGCCCCGTGATGACAAAAACTATCGCTCCAGCAGCAGCAGTAGCAGCAGTGTCGCCCCAGCAGCAGCAGCAGCAGCAGAATCGCTCCCGCAGCAGCAGCAGCAGCAGCAGCAGCAGTGTAGCTCCAGCAGTGTCTCCGCAGCAGTAGTAGTACCGCTAGTACAGCAAAATACTCGTAGCAGCTGTCTCGCTACGACAGCACGGCGGTTCCCGCCGCGTGACACACCGCCATGTTGTCCCTGAGTGTCGGCATGAGTGTCGGGTTGATCCTCGCCGCGGACTCGAAAGCCACCAATGCTCCCCTAAAGTCCTGTGCGACGGCAAAAAAAAAAAAAAAAAAAAGGAGAAAAGGGAAAAAAAAAAAAAAAAAAAAGTGAGAAAAGTGAGAAAAAAGAAAACAAAAGTGAGAGCAAAAAACAAAACAAAAAAAAGTGAGAGAAAAAAAAAAAAGTGCAAAAAAGCAGTGCAGTCGTATCATACGTACCTAGTGTTTTACGACTCGCGTCAGGTCCGACAAATCAAAGCGTGCAAGCTTCGGATATTGGATAGACCATCAACAGATCATCGATTTCCACTTGATGAACTAGATCTTTCAGAGCAGTTATAATACTGATCTGTAGGATCTACAGCTCCATGTTGCCGGGTGGGGAGTCGTATGATCTGCATGATCTACAAATAGCACATGTTTTTTTGGTTGGATCTGCGCTGTCCGAAAGGTGCTGCACAACCTCTCGCACAGGCAGGTGAGGAGCTAGCTGATCTAGGTCATCATCTATCTGTAGATCATGTAGATCATGATCAATCTGCAGACGATCTACAGAAGATCATGATCTATCTGTAGATGATCTAGATCATGATATATCTGTAGAAGATCTACATCATGATATATTTGTAGATGATCTACAGGTAGATCATGATAAGGTAGATCATGATATATATGTAGATGATCTACACCATGATCTATCTGTAGATGGCTACATCATCATCTATCTGTAGATGATCTAGATCATGATATATCTGTAGATGATCTATATCATGATCTATCTGTAGATGATCTAGATCATTATCTGCATATAATCTACAAAAGATCATGATTAATCTGCAGATGATCTACAGAAGATCATGATATATCTGTAGATGATCTACTGTAGATAATTATCTGTATGTAGATTATCTACGGTAGATCATCATCTGTCCGAGGCGTGAAAGCGTGCGACAAAAGCACGCGACCCAGGTACCGAGGGGTACATGGGTACGTACGTAGCGATCGCCGGTGCTTGGCCGAAACCAAAAGCAAAAAGCGGGGAGCGTGGAACGAAAAAATAGGAGCGCAGGTTCCGCCGGGACGTGCTACGGCGGTTTCGAGAGTTTTCCTATGGCATAGAAGGGCAGTCGCAGGCGGGGAACCGGCCCATGTTCTAGGCTGCTGGTGGTTTCGCGAGTTTTCCTATCGTATAGAAGGGACAGTCGCAGTGGGGGGACCGGGCCGTGTTCCGTGCTGCGGTTTCACGAGTTTTCCTATCGCACGAAGCATGCGACAAAGAAGGCGGGGAGAGGGGAAATACACGACACCGGTATTCCGTCCTACAGTACCTTCTACCCCAGTTTCGCGAGTTTTCCTATCGTATAGAAGGGACAGTCGCAGTGGGGGGACCGGGCCATGTTCAGTGCCGGTTTCACGAGTTTTCCTATCGTACAGAGCATGCCACAAAGAAGGCGGGGAGCGGGGAAATATACGACACCGTTATTCCGTCCTACATTACGCCCCACCCTAGTTTCGCCAGTTTTCCTATCGTACGGAAGGAAAGACAAGTCCCAGAGGAGATGAACCGCCCCGATTTCTACGCCAGTTTCGAGAGTTTTCCTATCGGAGGGAAGGCCAATCACAGGGGGGAAGGGGGAACCGAACCGGCCAAAAACAAATCCGTAATATACACACATATGCATATGTTCCGTGCTGTGGTATCAATCACAAAGAATACGGCAGACGCGCACACCCACCCACCCACCTTGAGCTTCATCCGCAGCAGCCCGAGCCCCCTCAGGGCCCCGAAATGCCGCGGCTCAAGTGCCAGCACCTGCGTGAGGGAAGCAGAAGCGGCGGGGAGGGGACCAGCGGCGATCTCGCGCCATCAATCACTTGCTGTGGTATGCACAACGTTCGCGGACTCTTTTTGGCACGAAACGTCTGGCCCGAGTGACTGCTGGCCACAGCCAACTTACCGGGGTGGGCATTTGTAGTAAGAAAAAACAGAGCCCACGATGGACCCCAAAAATCATGTATCCCCACTAACGTGCGCACACCCTATTGGGTTCTGCATACTACAGTATATGCCCTCGTACTACTGCTGTAGTAGCAGATACTGCTTGATAGCGTGAGCGTGTTCTACATACATACTATATAATCTGAAATAAACATACTATACTTGTGATATAAACAAACGTAGTTCTATGTGTAATACCAGTCTGATAGTACAGTCCCGTCCTGTATCCACTTAGTATTGTTGCCTCTCACGTGAAAAAAAAACACGCAAGGTCACGTTATATCAAGTATAGTATTACAGGGGACCATAGTAAATACGACATACGGTACACACAAAAGCCAATATATGCTCATATTTTTACTACTATTAACAATATTTGGTCCCCCATTTACTACTAGGGAATAAGAGCCCCCCCCCGCCCCAACGGCGGCAGGGCCACAAGTGTGAGCGGCTCCTATCAAAAATATGAACTCAATAGGAAGGACACTTACTTATTCCCGTTGTTTATTTCGGGTGCTTATGAGTTATGAACGTTGAAGCTCATACTACACATTGTCGGATGTCAAGAATACTTACGATTATTTGGGCAAAACTATCGAAGGATTGCACAGATGCTCCGAGTACCTTGGAGTAAAGTAAGGAGTATTGGAGATAAAATACTTCAGGTATTTCCGTGCACTGGGAGTATTTCGGGGTTCGATACTCCGCAGTATGCACGTATATACGTCCGAAATGGATGAAACACACCACAGCAGCAGGTACGTCCCCCATAACAGCTCCCATAAAGAATAACGACATTAGACCAAAGACACAACGAAACCGACCAACATAGTCCTACTCATAAAATGATCTCTTGACAAAAAAAAATATCCCGGAATACTACTACGAGTTGATTCGGTTCGAATCCCCCCATAATTCTCTTATTTTATCTGCTTTTTACTATGAATTAAAAAAAAAAAACAAGGATTGTTCTTGATTTACAGTAGTTTCCGATCCCCCTATTTTTTATTTTTTATTTTGAACTACGTATCGGCGCACCTTTTGAATCTCCGCCGCCGATTCCAAAAGGGACCCCCTCACCAGCTGATTCGTCGCCTTGCAGTTCAGGGCTTCGAAGTGGCTGCCGTCGATTTCGAGGACCTAGAACATTTGAGCGAGCGGTGGAGGGGTAAGGAACGGAAGGCGTTTTGGTCAAGGCGGGGATAGGCGCGATGGTGGGAGGGGGTGTACTCATATCGTGCACGGCCGTAGTCGTATGACCATAGACCCTCGCATCCCTACAATGCCTGGACGGAACACGTTGGGTTTGGTTGGGGGGGGTATATTCATGTCATGCGCATCTGGCCGTAGTCGTATAACCACAGACCCTCGCATCCCTATATTATATATATATGATGCCGGGACTGAGCATGTCGGGTTTTCACCGACCAGACAGGCATTTCTCGCACCGAGCACGAAGCACCCATGGTGAGGTGTTCGGCGAGAGTCGCATGAAGGGTGAAAAACTGCATCCTGTTACCAAGAACCGCTTGCTTGTGAGACGGTCCTTTTTTCTTTAATTCGTCGAACTAATTGGTGGGGGCGTGGGGGGAGGGCGCACTTTTACCATTCGAATCTAATTGGCAGGGGCTATCATACCGTCGAAGTAAACTATTCCACACCTGTAAGTACTTACTCCAAGAGATTCACACGTTGGACAGGTCACCATCTACTGCTGTAGATGATCTAGATCCTATACTGCCGTGATGAGACGCTGCTGTGAAGGGTCGATACAGTACAGGTCCAGCCCAGGGGAACTATGCGGTACGTAGGTACATCATGCAGATTATACGGCTCCCACCCGGTAACGTTTACCGCACCACGGAATTATTAGATGGGATCGAGTATAGAAATCGGGGAATATTTTCTTAATTGTATGCCTTTTAGTGTGGTCAACCAACTTTGTTTTTGAAACGAAAAAAACGCTTGATATTTTCGAGATAAATCTCGTGAAAGGGCCGGGGTCGGGGTCGGGGTTGGAGTTAGATTAGGGTTAGGATTAGTGTCTAAATTAGTGTTTTCGGCGTTTTTCAAAAATATTCCTTCTCTTAACACTGGAACAACACGCGGACCACAACCAATTCCCCCATTTCTATATTTTATCCTACATAATAATTCAGAATTGCGGTAAAGGCGGCTCCTCCCACCCGGCACCATGAGCTGCGTAGCTCACAAATATCAGGAATCTATAGTATCTGCTCTAAACGATCTACCAGGTAGGTCACAAAGTGGGAATCGATCGTCAGCCCCGAGAGGTGTGAGACCTTCGAACTGGCTCGATATGTAATACATACCGTCGAAATCAATATCCCACACTAAATCCAAGTACTTTGTTCCCCCAGAAAAAGCGGGTTTCCCAAGAAAAAAAAAGCGTGTGCAGTTGTGAGGGATTATCGTGACAGCCAGCGGTGGAGGACATGGAAGGCGTGTGCCACTCCAGAGTGAGCGGAATTGTAACACGACCGGTACGTATTGATGTTGATATACGAACGGTCCTCAAGAGTGGTCGTAAGTAGAGGCGGGAATAGGGGGAGGAGGGGGGGGTGTACTTCATTTTCATGCATGGCCGTAGTCGTATGACCATAGACCATCGCATCCCTACAATGCCGGGACGGAGCATGTCGGGTTTTCACCGACCAGGCAGAATTGCTAGCACCAAGCGCGAAGCGCCGTGAGGTGTTGGGGAGTCGCATGAAGGGTGAGCTGCATCCGGGGGAGGGGGGGGGGGGGGGGGGGTATTATGTGCCCGGACTGAGTTAGGATCTATGATACTGTGACTTATGTTATACTCCTGTCTGTGCGGAATGGATAAGACCGTTTGGTTCTATCCTTACCAGCCTTCAGACGAACCCTCGTATCAATTGGGTCAAAACGCACCAGACCGCTAATTTATGTTGTTTTGTTTGGCTCTAGGGCCCATCTTAACGAAGACAGCAAAAATTCAATTTGGAAAATAAAATCCTATTTGAATGTGATTTCGCAAAAAAAAATGGTTTGCGTCCTATGGGGAATAGTGAATTGCTCGTTCAAATATTTATGAAATCGAAAAACGCAGCATGCGTCACAGCGCCCAGGTGAAAAAAATCGACGAGAGGAGACGAGAGGGAAAGCATGCGTCGACGCGTGCGCGCCGCCGCCAGCATACTTTTGCTTTTGACCGCCCAGGCTAGGAAGCTATCGCTCTCAGGGTCTCCTGGGTGGGCGTAGGGATCCCTGGAACGCCACGGGCGAGACAGGGGCGGCGATGGTGTTATCGAAGTCTTGAGCGTATCATGCTGTTTTTGGGTCGATCGCTCGGTTTTTTATCGGTTGGAGCATCGAGCTGGTTGAAAAGTTGGGATTGCGACCGCCATGATTGGTTTTGAGGCGCCACCGCCGGGGTACGCTGTGCTATGTGTCTATAGCGTGGGCGCGGCTGTTGTCCCGGTGGCCTCGGGTTGTGGTTCACGTGTTGTCGCCTCGGTCGTGGTCATCGATGCCACCATGAAATGACAGATTGTACCGGGGGCGTTTGCCCACCGTGGACATGCCGGTCCAAGTCGGGCCAACTCCTCATTTATTTGAATTCTTGGACAAGAAAGGTCCTGGGACCTTCTTGGTTTTTTCGTCCAATTCAAATTGATTAGACCCCAAGATCCTAATCTTTGTGCTGGTGCGTGTGTTGACCAATGAAAAGCGTATTTGAATTTTATTTTTTCCAATTGAATTTATTTTGTACTCGTTAATATGGGCCCTAAAGGTACATTTGATGATCTTCATTAGTTGGCCAGCCCATGGAATTCACTTTTGATTTAATATATTCCTCCTGTGGATAGCAGGTCCCCTATCCCCTGGATCATACCGCCTCAGTATCACTATAATCCTTCAAGGCCGTCCTGGCTGCTCGGGGGCACTCTGGGGTTTTACCGTGTTGCTGACCCCCCGAGAGTATGGTAACGCCATACCAGGTATATGTAAACCCACCTCGGCATGTCTCCACACCAAACACGAAGAAAGAGATAACCCGCTGCGGGATTACCGTCCCACATTTGGCGTCGTTGGAAAAAAAATAAAGTTTCAGCCTTTTGGGACTGCACTCTCGTTTTTGGAGACAAATTACTTGGAAGTAGTGTCCAATATGTGGTTCTGCACAGCCGTGCGGTACTAAAAAGGCTTACCAGGGTAAAACGCCTTAAGAACTGGTCCCACGAATTTGGGGACAAACTACTTGGAATTAGTGTAGGACAACTTTTTTTCAGTTATGGATGGGTTAAGGTCTTCACACTTCCAAAATACAATTCGTGTGTCGATTTTGAAGAACTTGCCAGCATGTTTCTCTCTTACGTATATAGTGATGATGATGCCCTCACATTCGCCCATTTCCCTACTACGATCTTCGTAGCCCTCCCGTCACAAACACAAGCCAAGAAGTGTCGCGACGAAGGAAAAAGTGCAAGCATAGACTATGTACGAAGTATGTATACATACAAAAAGATTACGTGCACCAGGCACCACAGTACCAGTGCGCGAGGGGAAACGGCACTGCGGGCTGTGGTGGACCATCCCTGTATATACCACTTGCACACCGAACAATACCCGGAAACTATACATGGCACCCCGTCACGTGCAAGAACCAGGAATATACCCACGGTATTTACGAAACAAGAAAAACATAGAAATATGTACATACTCGTACGATGAATACGAAGTATGTACCTTATCGGCTTTGGCGTTTGAGTCATCGAATTTTCCGACCTCTGACAGCTTCGCTGCCTCTCCCATCAATTGCGCCACCTGCCAGAGAACACAACAACACAAACAAACAAAATGAGTTATTGCATCGTACTGGTACAACAATACAAGAAACGGAAACAACAATTGAGACCAAGCGGGGCGAAGTGACAGATGGAGGCAGACAGACAGACAGACAGACAGACAGACAGACAGACAGACAGACAGACAGACAGACAGACAGACAGACAGACAGACAGACAGACAGACAACAGACAGACAGACAGACAGACAGACAGACCAGACAGACAGACAGACAGACAGACAGACAGACAGACAGACAGACAGACAGACAGACAGACAGACAGACAGACAGACAGACAGACAGACAGACAGACAAGACAGACAGACAAACACAGACAGACAGACAGACCAGACAGAACAGACAGACCAGACAGACAGCAGACAGGCAGCAGCAGCAGACAGCAGACAGCAGACAGACAGCAGACAGACAGACAGACAGCAGACAGACAGACAGCAGACAGACAGACAGACAGACAGACAGACAGACAGACAGACAGACAAGACAGACAGACAGACGCAGACAGACAGACAGACAGACAGACAGACAGACAACTAGACAAACAGAAACAAAAAGACGAAACAGATCAGACAACTAACAAAAACGACAGAAAATCAGACAATCACACAGACAGACAGACAGACAGACAGACAGACATGACAAGACAGACACGATAGACAGACACACAAGACAAGAAAAAACAGCATACGTCGCGCAATAGTACGGTACCGTAGACGAGGTACACTACGAGTATTACCTGCTCGTTGTCATGGATGGTCCAGCTAGACCAGACGAACTCATCAACAATCCCTCCCAGGGCCGAATCCTCCTCGCAGCCTTGGAGTATGTGGAAAGCAGGTGCGCCATCACCCCGCGCCGTGTTTCGGCAAAAGAAAACAAACATAGGTCTTCCGTAGACGGATCGTAAAAAACAGACCATCGAATTGCACCGATGACATCACTGCAGCGGTTAGGGGGGGGGGGGCGTACTCATTTGTTGCTTGCCTTAGTATTTGACCATTGACCACGCATCCCTTTCGAGACGGAGCACCGTTCCTACTCCTAGATAGAGACACCTCCAACATTTGGGGCTCATTACGTTGTTTCCAATATTACAGAAACACTTTTGCTAATTCTCGTATCCCCTTCCTGTTTCGCCGCCTGTGGCCGCCATCTATTTCCTAAGATAGGGGACGGGGGGGGGTGTACTCATGTTGCCATAGGCCAGTAGTCGTATGACCAGTAACAGCGCATCCCTACAATGCCGGGACGGAGCTAGAGCGGGGGGGGGGGGAGACAGGGGGGGGGGAGGGTGCACGCCCAAGGCTTCAGCGGTGGTGGGAGGGGGGGGGGGTACTCATTTGTTGCTTGCCTTACTCATTTGACCATTGACCACGCATCCCTTTCAAGACGGAGGAGGGGGGGGGGGGCGGGGGGAGTCACGATGATTGTATGACTGTCTGTGGCCCCAATGACGAACGAGGGCTGTATAGAACATGGCCCAGCTTCGAAGAAAAATTGGCTGAGATTATAACACCCTGGCTAGTTATGTAAGCTCCGTTTGACGTCCGTAACAAGAGTCCAAGCGGTGACTGTATTCCAGGTCAAAAATGGTACTTGAGAGTTTAAACCCTACCGGTGACCCTAACTAACCCCCCTCCCTAACTCGACCCCCCTGGAAAGTTCTCGAACAAAATGAAGCTGTAATGAGCAGGGCTCTTCACGGGCCTGGATCAAACCTCGCGGGTCAGGCCGGATCGAGTTGTATAAGGGTGACCCGACCCGACCCGTGAAATTTTGAAAGCCTCCCGACCCGACCCGACCCGACCCGACCCGACCCGACCCGATCCATGAGATTTCAAAAACTTCCTGACCCGACCAACGGGTCGGGTTATGACCCGTGAAGAGCCTTGGTAATGAGGGGTTGGTGTGTGTTGTCTGTGTGTTGTCTTCATGTTACGTAATACCAGGTACCAAGGTATCAGGTATTACATTGATGACACTACGTCCGGGTAGGTAGTCGGGTGGCTTTTAGTTCTGTCCCCAAAATACCATGCCCTCAAAATGAACTAACCTCGTAGCTTACATATTTCGTCTACTTCGTCTATGAAACACCAACACTTGCATCTATATATCTCAGCTCTCACCTTATCGTGGAGAGTAGGAACCGCACCGTGTCCGCCTCCACATTGCTCGCCGATACGTTCGCCTTCATCGAAACCCTCGTCCTCGTCTTCCTGTCGGAAAATCTCCCCGGTAACCGACGCCCCCCTCGCCCGCCCCCGCCACCGGTACCGCCGCCACAGCGCGGACTCCGACGGTTTCCCGAAGCGGTTTCGGTTCCGCCGCCTCCTCTTCCTCCTCCTCTCGTCCTCGCCGCTTGTCGCTGATGAGGGTGGTTCAAGCAAAAGAGTCGGTGTCAAAAATAGAAAGTACCGGAATATATGTATATGTATATATAACATGCCAACATGGACAATGAA